>JAYDZE010096600.1:0-24306 GCA_034509125.1 Monilaria moniliformis
AATTTCTTATAATGATATATGTTATATTTTTGTGTTGATTCATATATGATGTATTCCACATCGTACAATGATATATTATTTTGTATTATGACGATTTTTTGTTTTATACTGATAAACGTACTACTATATAATGATAAACAGTGTCCCCTATAATGATGTATATTCACTATAATATTATGAAAAAAATTCGAAACAATTAATATTGGTAAATTTTGTGTAATTAATGACTCCAAAAAATAATTAATATTATGAGAAATTTCCAGAACAATTAATATGGATAGATTAAGTGAAGTTAATGACTCCACAAAATAAGGAAACAACCATATATAAAATCTCGAATAATTTTGTTTTATGCTGATAAACGTATTATTATACAATGATAAATTGTGTCCCCTATAATGATGTATATTCATTATAATATTACTAGACATTTTCGAAACAATTAATAAGGGTAGATTGTGTGGAATGAATGACTTAATAAAATAATTAATATTATGAGAAAATTTCGAAACAATTGATATGAATAGATTTAGTAGAGATAATGGCTCCATAAAACAAGGAAACAACCATATATAAAATCTCGCATAAAATATTTTGTCCCTATTTTAGCCTTTTAATGATATTGCAATAGATGTTATAATGACACACGTTTATATCTAATCATAACCGTTTATTTTCTTATAATCTAATGATTTATTATTGGTCTTAGTTATGCATTAGGGATCTAGTTTGACCCTAGTGCAACCCTATATATATATATCTTAAGTTTAGTTTAAACTTGAATTGACCCATTTAAATACTTCCAATGCCTTTCTTCCCCAAAACTCTCGGTTCTCACTACCAAGAACAACCCTCAATTGTTTTTGCTATTTTCACGTATGTATTCCAGCGAATTGAACGGCCGATTGCGTATTTTATGCTAAGTTAAGGTAGCTCTCTCATTCTAGCTTATTTTTACAGCATGAAGTGTGGTAAAAATATTGAGTTCTACTACCTATGATTTTAAAAAATTATAAGTATCATATATGTAGTGATTTAATTATTTAAATATTGATATTTATGTAATTGTAGGATTGAGATTTAGCACGTTTTGATTGTTGATTTCAGTGTTAAAATACCTTAATTTGGAAGAAACATAAGGACATAAAATATTGAGGCTATAATTATGAATTAATTGTTGGAAATAGTTATAGATGTGTTTTAATGTATGTTTGGATATGATTAATAATAAAATAGATGGAAACCGAAGCCTAGTCTTAAATGTAAAAGGGGGCGAAAATAATGACGATATGGAGATAGATGTTGTGAATGGTAGTTGATTAATTTGAATGCATATATGTGATCTAGAGTTAATACAATGTATAATATGATTTATTGAGAATTTATTTAATATATAAAAGCAATTTGGAAAACTAGTTTGAATGCGTACTTTGAAAGTTTATAGGGAAATCATAATCTTAAGTTTTAACCAAGTGATTATATATTAATGAGGTTGTGAATTAAGCATGAAAATGAAATCAATTATATGGTGATAATAGAAGTTTAATTTAATGTTTAATAAGTGTTAAATATGAAAGGAAAATAGAAATCATATAGTTCTTGAATCTAATCATAAGATTTGGCAATGAAAATATAATTGAGAATAAGAACAAGAGTTAATGTAAATTAATGGAATTTTTCTAAATAAGATTAGCAATTTTAATACATTAATTACCAAAATAAATATCTACTGTAAATAGTAACAATAGGTTTATTGAATTTATTTGGATGGTTTAATAACATAAAATAAGTACGAATTTGATATATGTTAAAAATCATAGTTTAAGGAATGTGTATAATTAATTTTGGAATTAATTAAAGTCATTTAGTATTTTTAAGGAAATTAAAAACATTAATGAATATAAGCTGTGAATAGTAACATCTAGTAACATTTTAAGAGTGTTGGATAATTGGGTTAATAAGTTAATATATAGCTGATAATGATAATGAGGCATGGAAAGGGTTATCAAGTGATAACCGAAAAGTTAGAATTAAAAAATCAAAAAATTATTCGAAATAAGAATAAAGTGTAGAAATAATTAGAAATTAACCATATTTGATTGATAGGAGTTTATATGATTAGTAAATAAGGTGTAAGAGCCATGGGCAATAATCGAAAGGACCAGAAGGATAATGGGACATCAGATCAAGAATGTTTGGTAATAAATGACATTCCAGGTAGTGTATTCTCACTCTGGAAATTAATTATCTTAATTTAGATAACAAATAATGACTGATGGAATTATGTAAATAATGTGACTGTTTATGTAGATTATTATATAAATTTCTAAATATGTACGCCTTACTGAAAATACATGAAATATATGAATTATATATATACTATAACATGACTGAAATTTAATTAATATATGATGAGTTTGATAAAAAGAAATTATATGATTAATTGTGTGTAATGCGTTCTAATCGGAGAAGAAATATATGATAAGATGACATTATATAATTACTAGAATAATATATTGAAATAAAGCAAAAAAAAATTACATCAATTATATATGTGTGTGGCTTGGTCTGAATGATCGTGAATGATTTTGTGATATTTGATATATATTTGTTAATGTGAAATATGGAATGACATGAATCAAGTATTGAAATGGTTTTGCTACATTAAAGAGAATGAAAAACATGATATCTGTGTTATGCCCCGTGCTTGAGTGTGTTAATGATGTATAGTTGGCATGCTATAGGACAATAATATTGCATTATATGTTGGTCACTCGTCTTCTGAATAACCGAAGCGAGGATCATCTGATATCTGGTACGCGTCATTCGTGGTGATCTTATTTGACAGATATGCGTCATTCGTGGGTGATCTGATTTTATTAATATACGCCATTTGTGGATGATCTGTGCCTCTATTGAGTGATCTGCGCCCTTATTGGGTGATTTGTGCAGCGTCCTCACATGGGAAATAGACGTGTCTGTATCTGTATCCGTTCCGGTCCGTATACATGTATTAGTCAGTTAGCACATTTTGGGGCTATACGTGATGATTTGTGCATTGATAAATGTGTTACTGTGCATTCTTTGGCATAATTGAATGTCAACTAGAAACTTAAATGTTATTACTGGTTATTTAGCCTCTAATCAAATACGCAAATTTATGATGCTTTGATTTGGATCTGAATCTGATGTGAATATTAATATAATATGATTGTGCCTTATGTGGGCTATGTGTGTCTGACATGGACTATGTGTATTTATTTTATGCCAGCTATGCGATATTATATAATACTATTTGAAATAATATGGTATTATATGATAAGATTAAGAAAATGCAATATTACTGGAAGGTATTGATAATATGTGAAAGAATATGAAATTTCATAAGATCAATTGAAATTATATAATTGTACTACGATAATATTTAATGTCACTTGATATTATATGATATTATTTGAGGTTAATTGAATATAAGTGGAGTTTTATAAAATTAATGATGATGATTTGATATATACGACACCTAAACGGGCTATGTGTGTCTGAAGGCGAGCTATATACTGTATTAAAATATGATATGTCTAGATAAGTAAATTGAAGGTGGGATACGTGAATAAGTGCTAAAATGATTATGTTATGATGCGTTATAATGTCATGATATATATTAATGCCAATTATACTATAAAAAAGAATGAAATATAAAATAAGTAGAGAGGTATGAAATAAAGTTGAGATATAAAGTGAAGTTCAAATAGTAAGGAATATTATAAGATAATGCGAAAATATGAAAAGACATAAAATGAAATAAACTATATGTTGTTATATGATATTATGAGAAATCTATGTATTAATATAAAAATATGAGATATTCGGTATGATCGTCGAAAGAAATGTGTGAATTGAGGAATTGTAAGTGGAAATATATAAAAAAAAGTAAAAAAGAAATATTGATAATATAACATACAAAAAGAAAGAAAGAAATAAGGTAAGTTTATGAAAGTATAATAAAGTAATTTAAAATTTATAAACCATTATCTGGATAAAGCGGATTGGCTTCTATGGTAAGGATATAGCTATTGAGCTGTCAAGCTCACCCCTTGCAGGATGAGTTACAAAGTTAGTCTCTGGTTCGGGCGGCTACATCCTCGTCGAGTCACTAGTCGTCTAATGTGGTTTGACGTGTAATAGATTAAAAATTGTGGCATGTGTAGAAGTTTATGTGTCATATAAAAGAAAGACACTTCCACTATTTATAGAAGAATAATTTCAATTTGAAGTTGCATATGTAAATGCATTTTTGGAGAAAGAAAATGAAAATTTTCAGTACACGTTGTCGGCACCATAATTGTGACATCACTTATTCGATCAAGTACCGATCGAGTAAGGGGTGTTACAATTTTTACATGAATACCTGTCTCAAAAAAATCTTATGTGATGGACCAAGTTGAAATACAATAAAATTAAAATATATGATTTGTTCTGTACTAACGAATTCCTTGAACAAAAAAAAGATAGAAATGGGGTAATATATGATCTTCTAGTTTGTGTCTGTTCTGTATATATATATATATAAATATACAAATATATCTATCTCATATCTTGTAATATAAGGGCCCTTTTGGTAAGCCAGTTAGAGAATAGGGCAATAGGATAAGAAACCAGATAAAACATTCGATTTTGCTTGGGTTTGTTATCATCATCACGTGTTTGGTACCAATAGGAAAAACATAAGATAAATTAATCATGCGTTTGGTACGTCTGCAATTCTATAAGATAACAAATTACTCTGACTTTTTTGCCCTCAACATTTATGAAGCCCTATTATAGTATACAATGCAATATTGCTTTAAACAAGAGAAGGGAAAGCCAAATTGGAGCGGCTGCAGGCGATTAGGGTTTCGATTAACCAAGATTCTGACTGTACCACGTTGACGTTTGATGTATTTTTCCGCGGTGGTAGAGCTCCTTGTACAAGTAACGTTGCAAGAATCAGAGACATTGTTAAATTGAAGCATTTGAGTTCGGTACTTATCTATTTCGCTTCCATTCGTGAGTGAATCAGTGTTTAAGATAGATCCTTATGTTTTAATTTTTCCTTTTAAGAATTCATTTTATTATTTTGTTTTGAAACACGTTTGATGGTCGTGGATTTCATTTTCTAGACAAAGGGTCTTGAAGTTTCTATGGATAATAATCTTTTGGGTATTTAATGTTTAAGCATTCTGAGAAAATTGTTTCTTCTACCTTTATTAAACTTGTTTCTTTTTTCAAATTTTGTTTTGAACCCCTCGTTTACCAGTCCCTAGTAGATAAATTGGTTGTGCGGGTTTGTATGCATAATTACCTTTGAATTTTTTCGACATCCGCGTGTGTATTTGAATTTTTTAGTAATGGCGTATGTGTAACACCTTTACTTTTTGTGCCGTAGTACGATATGGCGGATGGGGGTTCTTCGCGGCACACTGTCGAGTCGAGTCCAGGCACCCAAAGTGCTGGAACATACGCATTTCTTTGTTCCGCTAATACCTGGACAAAATTTGGCACACTATCTATGTATGACTTCTTTGCATTACTGTAATATAGGGAACAACGAAACAAGCAGGTCCAAACGGCCGAAAACTGATAGAATGCAACGTAGCTGGTCCTTGCGGAATGAAGAAATCTTAGTGGGACAAAACACAGTTAGGCACCTTTTTATCGGGATTATTTCTATGGTAGTCATCGCACCATAGAAATGATCGCTCGTGTTTTCCGTTGACAAAGAATATGTAGAAGTAATGACCTACATGCATTGCAGATTTACTGGCACACAACATCAACATCTGCCCCTTGCCACAACCACACAATGGGCCAAATTTCTTACACTCACGCCCTTGGTTCATGTTCCTGTGAAAAACAAAAAAAAATGTTCAGTCATTTAAATATACAATACCCGCGAACTAACTGATTAAAGATACATAATGAGAAAAAGTAAGGTTCAAAATTTATATCAGTCATTATTAACATAGAACCGCACATTAATCCACATAGCATGCACAAACTCTTAGTATTACACTCCAATGTAGAGTCGACGCCATCGATAAATTCACAGTCGGGATGATCTTCCTCATGTGTATTCACCCATGATTCTGTGTCTAGTTGTTGCTCGATAGGATCAACAATCATCTCGTCATAAATGAAGTTATGCAACAAGAAGCATGCCATCATTAGCTTAGTATGTATCTTTATCGGGTAATATGTCGCACTCCGCATGATACCTTAACGCATTTTCATTTTCCCGAATGCATGCTCTATAACGTTGCGGGCTCGAGTATGTGTCATATTAAAAATTTCGGGTTTTGTGGTCTAATCGAATCAATTCCCCACTTTTTCAAGTGGTATCTCACACTTTTGTAAGGAGTCAAGAAGTCATTGCTATTAGCGTAATCATTGTCACACAAATAGTAATTTCCTAAAACAGAAAGAAGATACAAGTTTAGACAAATTAGCAGATTTAAGTAAATGAATGTTTTAAGATGATTTACTACTACATAAACTAGGTCAAATTTACCCCATTAAAAAATCATTACCTCTTGGTACTTTTAAACCGTGTACCCTAGTTATTGCATCATGGAGCACCCGACTGTCATATGCTGATCCATCCTATTCCGGCAAAATGTAAACAAATCGCATATTTCTATTGCAAACAACCAGTATTTGTTGCAATATTGTCCTTCCTTGTCCTATACATTGGCTTGTCCTTAGGGGTGAGCAAAATACCCAAAAACCGAATATCCGAATTGAACCAAACCGAAATTTAAAATTTGGTTCGGCTTTTTTCGGATTTCGATTTGGTTCGGTTTTGATTTTTCATAAATTTCGGTTTTTCGGTTCGTTTCGGTTCGGATATACTATAAACCGAAAAAAACCGAAAACCGAATTTATATTTAATATTATATATATATATATATATTAATAATATCATAATAACTAAATATATGTATATATATATTGTGTATATATATATTAATAATATCATAATAACTAAATATATGTATATATAGTGTGTGTATATATATATTAATAATATCATAATAACTAAATATATGTATATATAGTGTGTGTATATATATATATATATTTCATATATATACATACATTTTTTGGATTTTTGGATTTTCAGTTTTTCGGATAATTTTATGAAATTTCGGTTTTTTCGGTTCGGATCAGTTTTCATAGTTCGGATTTCGGTTTTTTGAGTAATTCGGTTCGGTTCGGTTTTAATTTAAAAAAAAAATCGGTTTAGGGTTTAGGGAAAACCGAATGCTCACCCCTACTTGTCCTCGTTGCTACCATAACATTAATATATGTCCCATCTAATGCCCCTAAACAACCTTACAAGAAAAGGGCATGTGCACGTAAAAGGCTAAAGAACAAATCTCCAGAAAAAATTAATACGGCATACAACAAAACATCGGAAGAGACAGACACCAAAATGCACAAATAGGGCAAAATGCCCAAATAAAATTAATTTGAACAACAAAAGGCCCAAATAGGGCATAGAACAAAACATTGGAAGATACAGATACCAAAATTTATACAACAATTACAAAAGTTATTTGTTTAGAATTGTCTCACAAATTCGATTGCCTGAATCGCATTAAAGCATGCTCAAATAACGTTCGTAAAGAAAGAAAAAAAAACTCAACCATTACCATCGGAGGACGTCACAATGTCAATTCCCCTCCCAAAAACCAACCTTAGTCGTGCGACTTTGCACCGGAAAGAGGAGAAGTCGGAATTACACTGCGAAAATCAGATATGGTCATAAAAGTAACCCTAGAGAATTCAACAAAGAGAATGAATCAACATTATAAGGGAAAATAAAATAAGTTAACTAGGTGTCATTCCCAATGCACATACACAATTGGACCACTTTCGTAGGATACAAAATCTGGCTAAAATAAGAGAATTTCATCGGGTTTTAATGGGCCAACAGACTAACACGGGCCATTAAGTTAAAATACATGACTTACCAAACAAGAGGTATATCCAGAATACAAAGCACTATCCTATCTTAACTAAACTACAAAAAAGACCATAGAAATTTAGAATTCAAATCCCACGTCACTCACCCCAAATCAAATTATTAAAAAAGCCATGAAAATCTTATAACCCGCCGTTATTTTTATAATGAGTTTGATTAAATTGAAACTTGTCCAGGGATAATTCAATTAATAGAATATTGGACTTTGTGGAGCGAAAACTACGAGCCTGAAGATGGGCCTTACATAAATGAAAGGCCCTTTAACATCCTTGGACCAGATTTTGCCACGCGACCTCACGAGCGTGAGCTACACTCGACCTCAGAAGCCAACCGCTTCACTACCGAATGAGAGAGTAATTTCCTCATTCTCGGCTCGGCTAAGAAAATCTCAAAATCAATCAAAGTCGGACAAATTTGACTCAGCTTATGCAGCAACTAAAAATGTTGTAGCTACCATTTTCCTTTCACCAAAATTCTTGATGCTCCGCCCTTTGCGTGCTCACATCACTCGTTACGTTTGCCGACCGTGGAAGTGAAACAGTGATTGAAGCTGGAATCTTTGGTCAGAGCTCATTGCTTTTTTCTTTTTTCTTTTTTAAATTATTTTTATCTAATTTAGTTGTTTCATTCTTCGTGATTACGGTAAAGTTGTGATCACTCTCTTTTATGTGTTTCCGATTTCGGTATAGAATTTGTATGATTAATCTCTCAGCTAACTCACTCGAGTCGTGTTTGAGGCCGTTGTCCGAATTTTTTATATAATTTTCGTTTATAGCTTTTGAGCTTTTGTTATCTCTCTGTAATTAGGTGCATATCATTGAGTTTATATAAACTTTTGAAAGTTTGACTTTAGTTTACTGTTTTTTACGTGTTTTTTTTTATAAAAAAAATTGTATAATTAATCTCTCAGCTTGTGTTTGAGGCCGATGTCCGAATTTTTCTATTTAATTTTCTTTTATAGCTTCTGAATTTATATTATCTCTCTGTAATTAGGTGCATTTATATGTTTGTTTCAAGAATTGATGAATTATGATAGTTTTGATGTTTGAAGGTTTTTGGATTCTACCTGAGGAAGTGGGAATCAAGTGTGTTTCTTGGAAAAAAATTTAATTGAAGTTGAGCTTTGTATAGCAGTTTATTCCTTTGTTCCTTTTCTTGGTGAGTAGGAAAAAAGCAAAAGAATTTTGGAAAATGAGTAGGCTGAGAAGATATATTACTCCTGGAAATTGCTTCGACGAGCATGTAGAATCGTGTGGCTATGTGCCACTAGGTTGTGCCGATGATGAATTTGCTCAGCTCACAAAGTTAAGGTCCGCGCCACACAAGCATGTGAGGCAGGTATTGCCTGGAGAGACAACATCACTTGTTTCGCCAGTGCAAATGATGGCGGGTAGAGAGTGCAACTACAGTGGGAGAGGGAGGTTTTCTCTATCGGATTCTTGTCATGTTTTGAGCCGGTATTTGCCTGTCAATAGTACTCCCTCTGTGGTCGATGAGATGACAAGCTGTGCATATGTGTCCCAATTTTCTGATGATGGTTCTCTTTTCGTTGCTGGATTTCAGGTATGGATTTTATTATACATTTGAAAGTTGTACATAGAAAATTCGATTAGTGATGAGCATTTCCACGTTTCTTCGACAGGAAAGCCATATCAAAATATATGATGTTGATCGTGGATGGAAAATTCATAAAGACATTCGTGCCAGGAGCTTGAGGTGGACTATCACTGATACTTGTCTGTCACCAGATTGTCGTTTTCTTGTAAGATTACTATATTCCTGTACAACATTTCACATTCCCCTACTGTGAAACTGGACTGATGCACTAGTTTCACACTAGTTTATGCATGCATTGCACCACATTTGCTGTGCTGGTTGGTCACGTGTTACGGACTGTGATCACCATATGTGAAATATTGCCTTTCCTTATGGAATGTGATCACCATTTGTGAAATATTGTCTTTCCTTTTTCCATGCAGCTGATGATATTCCTTATTTATCTTGGTTTTTATGTAATCATCACAGGTATATTCCAGCATCTCTCCTATTGTCCATATCGTAGATGTTGGGTCTGCTACAAAACAGTCTCATGCAAATGTGACGGTTTGTGTTTCGAGTTCTTTAACATTTTCCTTCTGAATACATTACAAAAGACTTTGTTGTTGTCTGATTGTTACAATAAGTGATGCAGTCTAAGACTTGTAACAAGTTAAAAAATTTAATGGGAAGTACATATTGTGAACCATATAGACCATTTGTTGATTAAATGTTTCATTGATTACATTTATTGCAACTAAATATGTAGCTTTTTCATTTTATAAGAAAATTATAGATCCCAATTTATCAATACAATTCTGGAACAGCTTATTTCTTCGTTCAGGAGATTCATGAAGGTCTGGATTTTACATCTAACACTCATGATTATGAGGACTATTCTTTTGGCATCTTCTCGGTTAAGTTTTCTACTGATGGGCGAGAAATTGTTGCTGCTAGCAGTGATGATGCAATATATGTTTATGATCTTGAAGCCAGAAAGCTAAGCCTCCGAATTCCAGCTCATCGGGTATTTATGTCTAGTTTTCAATTCACAACTCTTAGCATTGTTTTCAGGGAAGTTATTGGTGCAACCTGTTATGTTAATGTGAAGTTTGAAGCGTTCATGGATACTTTTCTCTTTTTTTCCTCAAAAATTTGATATGCAGAATAACATATTATATAAATAACGTTTTGTGCAGGCTGATGTCAATTCTGTGTGCTTTGCTGATGAAAGTGGTAACATCATATATTCGGGAAGCGATGATCACTTGTGCAAAGTAATGTTTATTCGTTATTTTGAAGTTAGTCAAATTTGAAGTTATATTATATGCTGTCCTTTTCCACCACAAGATGGATTTGTTTTTTGTCTTTTGTTCTTTTTTTTTAAGACAAGATAAATGATATGTTCAAGAACGCTATTTCTCTTTCAAAATATATCTTGTCTTCAGAGCATGTTTGTAGTTGTCTCCTTCATGTGAAATTTATCTTGTAGGGCAGCCTAAGTAGCTCATACCACAGATAGTGTGTCATATCATCCGTGATATGATATCAACACCTTTTCGACTGGTTCTAGCTCTAGACCTTGAATAGCTAAAATGTTAGATATGCACACTACATGTGTCAGCTGAATCTGAGCAATGGGAGCCGAGCACCTCATATGTTTTCTGCATTTAAATATCCCATGCTGTTCAGAATACACAATGCAATATCTTCTGTTTGCACGAGTATACCCCAATTTTAAATATTTCAACTTGGTTTGGTTCCTTTCAGGTTTGGGACAGGCGTTGCCTTGCAACCAAAGGGCAAGCTGCTGGAGTCCTGATGGGACATTTAGAAGGCATCACATTCATTGATACTCGTGGAGATGGTCGTTACTTCATCTCAAATGGAAAAGATCAATCCATCAAACTTTGGGATATAAGGAAGATGTCATCTAATGTCAATTAGTATGTCTATATTTGATATTCCGGCTCCTACATGCTTCATGAGGATATGCTATTGCTATATCTCAATATATATTCAGGGAATTCTTTGGTAGATCTGTGCACTCAAATGATACTTCGCACATTGTTTCTTCTAACATCTAAAGTGACAAGTACCTTTTTTGAGTTTAAATGCAATTATCAAACTGGGTTAGGCTCTAGCCTTTTTATTATAGTGACGAGCATTTGTGTATTCTTGCTTCAGTGTGCCAAGGCGTCGATATTCTAAGTGGGATTATAGATATATGGAATATCCAGAACAGGCTACAAATCTGAGGCTTCCCGATGATCTGTCAATAGCTACATATAAAGGACATACTGTCTTGCGCACTCTGATACGCTGTTATTTCTCGCCAGCGTATAGGTAATGAGCTTGTAGATTATAATTCTGTTGTTCGGTTTGGTTCCTCTTGGAAAAAAAGTGTCAGTTGGTAATATATAGGTCAGCAGAGCATATACACTTTTACTCAGCATATTGGCTTCTGAATGTGATGGTTGAGCTGAGCTGTTATACTAACATTTGACTCTTACATATATCATTTTTTACTTTGATAGCTAATGTTTAATACCATACAGGAGGTTGATGTGAGTAAATGCATTGGATTTATACGCTTTGAGTTTTTGTGCTACCAATGGTTGTAAAGAAACTAATATTGATCATATTACTATCAATCTAGCTAGTGAATAGTGCATGAAATTTATTGTTTCTTGCTCTGGAACTAATCATAATCACTGCTACTCTGTTGCTCATCTCTATCTTGTTAAAATTTGGTCTTGTAATGGCCCATATTCTCACTATCTACTTATTTTGTCATTTTATTTTTTAAATCTGCAGCACTGGGCAAAGATATATATATACGGGATCAACTGATTCCTGTGTTTATGTTTATGATGTGGTAAGTATTATATCCTTTCTATATGATGTTTTCCTGCATGCTGACTTGAACTCTGTTTTGACTTTCTACTTAGTTTCCAAAAGACGGCATTGAACAATGCTGGTTGATAACAATGGCCTATGAAAAATGCATATGATGTTTGATATGAAAACAAGCTGTGTATCTTGAGATACTAATGACATCTTTATGAAAATGTTGATCGTGAGGACTATTTTCTTTGGGGAAGTCTTGTGTAAGACAGTCGTACAGGTCAAATGACATCTTTATAAAAATATTGATCGTGAGGACTATTTTCTTTGAGGAAGTCTTGTGTAAGACAGTCATACAGGTCAAGATCCATCGGACGGGCCATGACCCAAATCCATATACTATTTTTAAAACACTAGCAAAAATGACAAATATGCCATTAGATATGGGCTTGAATACAGATGTTTGAACAACGAATCTTACACAAGATTTTGTGGTATTCTTTTCTATCTATTATTGCATTGTTCTCGATCATTATATTTGATCTCTGTTCCACAGTTGAGTGGCGATGAAGTTGCAAAACTCGATTTCCACCAGGATCCTGTACGCGACTGCAACTGGCACCCGTTCTACCCTATGCTGGTAAGCTCATCCTGGGATGGCACGATTGCGCGTTGGGAGTTCCCCGATAACGGGGAAAACACGGCACCGGCTAGACCAATCAGAATAGGGAGCCGGTTTTTCTACTAATGATGGCACTCGAGAATGTGCGTGTAGAATATATTCAGCCATCGCATTTTTCGGCCGTGTTGTTGTATGATTCCTGTTTTCAACATCTTTATTAGGATTTTAGTTGCAGACTGCACTACATGTTACATACATGCAGATCCCTTTCTCAACTTTTTATGTATATATAGAAATATTTGGATATTTTAATAAAGTTTGGTTATAGAAACTGATTTTTCATGTGCACGTGCGAGCAAAATACTTGATATGTGGCACAGGATATATCTACGACCGATGATGTATCCAAGGTATAACTTAATTAGTATACGTTTAATGTGCAATGAAATACTAAAATATGAAATGATTACTTAATTGCATATGGGGTGCAATGATTAAACAAAATATAAATACAAGAATATGGACGTAATACGACTGTTGCATCGTCCGTTTCAATTCCAGCTGCTGAAATGTGTTAAAGTAATTACACTAAGTCACTAAAATTAACTATTTATAGATAATTTGGGACTTGATTTAGTAGTCTTTACGTGTTATAATTATACAGAGTGAATCTATAAAAATGAAAAATTCCAAGTACGAGTCCATCACGCACAAGCCACAACTCTCAAGTTGGTGATAAAAAACTTCAAATATTAATCTATACTTTATTTTCCTCATGAAATCTTTATAAACATGTCTTTTACTCTTCAAAAATTAAAAGCAAAAGTATATTTGTAATACAAAAATCATTAAACTAATATCATATCTATCTCGAAAACGATGAAAAATATAATTTATTTGTAAATTGACGACTAAAATCAAAATTGATTTTAGTTGCAGACTGCACTATAGTTTCTTAGAGCATCAGCAATCAAGAGCATTATAGGTACATTTTACTTCATTATTTATGGGTCTCATGCTTATTTTTCCTTCATCAGTTAACATTCATAATTCAAAGTACTAAAATTTTCTTTCACTAAACACTATTCGTCTGTCTCATATTTTACTATATAAATTCTTTTTTATTTATATAATTTTTAATTGTGTATATTTGTATATCATAATTAAATTCATATGCAAATAATTAAAGGAAGCTAGATTGTTTGGATCGATTCATTGTGTTTCGAAGATATTGTTAGAATTGTTTGTGATAAGAAGAGTTAGAACCGACATATTTGAATTTGAAAAAAAAATTAGAAGAAATAATTGGAGAACTTAGAAGAAATTGAAGAAGAAGATAGTTTTGAGATATGAATAAAGTGAGAGGAGAAGTAAGGTATTTATAGGAGGGGGTGTGATTAAAAAAAGAAAAAAAGAAAAATAGGATTCTACCGTTATGAAACGGTAAAGAAGAAGAAAAAATATAAAGAAAATCAAAATTTCTAATTTCTAAAAATAAGTAAAAAAATAAAAAATTAATAACGTCTATTTTCTCGTCCACGCGCATGTGCAGCACGTGTCGCGCGATTGGGCGAGGCAGCCACATATGGTGTGCTTCTAAGGAAAATGTCACGCGATGGCGTGCACAATCACCGTGCTTCTTTCCTCCAATGTCGTCTGCCATTCGCGCACGCACTCCTTATCGTGCGCCTTTGGTACCCGTTATTGATGCTCTTATAGTATTATATTTATGATATATTAATGTGACTTGTCATATTCTATTCAATGCATTTATCGTTGTATTCTAATTACACACATGAAAAATATTTACAACGATACAATTATAATGGTCGTTTATAATGAACATTAAACACAACTAAAGAGAAAAGACTCTCATCTCCCAAGATTAGTAGGGTGCAGTACAAATTTTAAAGTAATTACAATTTTTATTTTAGAAAAACAATAAATTCACTCATATTTATTAATGGCATAAATATATTGTATTTCCAAACATATATAAAGCGTTTAAATTCCACCGAATAGCAAAGTCTAAATACGCCTTTGATTCCGACTTAACGAGGCTCTCTCTCTCTCTCTCTCTCTCTCTCTCTCTCTCACACACACACACACACCCACGCCCACGCCCACGCACACGCACACGCACATTGGAAGCTGAACACAATGGCGTCTCCTACAGCGAAGCTCACATTCCGCTTTTTGTTGGTGGCAGTGGTGGCTTTGATACTATTCTATCTCGGACGGCCGCTCTACTGGAAAATTTCCGCCACCGTTCACGACATCCGCCACAATAAACAAACCGTTTCTGGAGGTTATTTTATTCTCTAATTCTTAATTTTTTTCACGTTTCTTATGATCAAGTTTCAATTTTGCTAAAATTGTTGTTATTTTCTGACAAAACTATGCCCTTTTGCTTTTAGAAGCGCATTACAGTGCTATTCGGTTGCTTCTCGAGTGTAATCAGATTAGAAAATTAATTACAAAATTGTTTTGTTTGCTGAAAGATTTATGCATATGCTTACGTAAATTAGGGTTTTGCCAATGCTACATCTAATGAATAATACAAGTACTGGATCTAATGTAGATACGCACCAATGTAAAATCCCCTTCTTTCTTGCACTCTGTCCCAAATGCAGGTGTTTGTGATTGTGTGCGTATAGATAGTTGATAATATGGTTGGTTATTTCAGCATCAAGGAACCATTAAAGTAGGTTTCCATTTGTTGATCTTTCTTTATGTTATATATTTTCTTGTATAGATTTCTTATCTTATTATGCTTTATAGGTATTTCACAAATTGTGCAAGAAGCTCAGAGATCAGTGGGGTGGTATCATGATGAGTCGGATTCAGGATTCAATGAGAATAAGAAATCTTATTCAGCTAGGAGGTTTCTTCTCGCCCAGGTTCTGTGAAATATAAAACTTGAAATGTTATTTTTAGTGAAAATTTTCCCATTTTACATTTATATCCACTGAAATGTTGTAGGAATGTTTTGTATTGATACAGTAGATGTTCAACGCTGTAGATTTAGATCTGGTTGAATAAATTTGATGTACATCTTAAGTTGGTGTCGGGAACAATAAATAACTCTTTAATGTTTTACTTTTAAGTATGATACTAATTTTCTCGGATACTGTTAACTAAAGGACAGGATGGTATATTATACCTCGTGTTTGTTGTAATAAATATCAATTTTGAAATGTCTCTCAAAAGGTGAAACATGAGTCTCTTCTTCTTTTATTTAAGAAATGGCTGTGCCCCTTTCTGAGATCAAATTCTACATTATGTGTGCTGATAGATTGGATTGAGTTATTTCCTTATTTCAATTTATGGATTGTTGTTTAGACGTTTCTGCAACTATTAGTCATCTGGTGGAATATCTTTCAATATGATTTCGAAATAGTACAGACGTTTGGCAATGAGGTCTGGAAAATTAGAGCAAAGAGAGTGATTGGGTGTATACCTGTGTATAGTGTTTCCTTAGTACCTTAAATGTCAGTTTCATCATATGTAATTGTGGTTTGTTCACACAGGCATAAGTGCACAATGCAGTTTACACTGTATAGATTGCATTGAGCTTTTTTAAATTATGTGTTGGGTGTTCAAAATTAACCAAATACTGTACCCAATATAACCAGTCTAATCTAAACCATAACTGTGGTTAAATTTTTTCAACATGTTTTATTTCCTTTCAATCTGTGAACTCTCTAGTTGCCTATCTTATGGAATGATGGGAATATCATTTTTAAATTAATCTTTTGTTGTTATTTTAATTTCTTAGAGAGACGTTTGCATTAACTTGCTTTATATTAAATACTAAAGTCATGAGCTGTGATTTGGATATAAAATTTAGTGAATATTTATACAACTTCAAGCTTTATTTCATTTGTTCATTTATATGTCAACCGACAAACTCAAACTGAACCCAAGTAGTCTTTTACTTCCTGGCATAGTTATGGGCTCAAATATTCAATAGCTGACTTCATTGGTTTTATTAAAATAATTGGTCCAATTCCAAAACCGACCAAACTAAGCCACGAACACCCTGTGTGTGTGTCTAGGTCATGTTAGTTGTCTCAAAGCTGTTTTCATATGAATTATTATATGACAGCAGCTGTTCAATTATTAATGATGGGAGAAAAGAGAACTTTTATGCATCTTGTTGAGTTAATGGATTCAGGACCATCGCATCATTCATGGTGATATAGTATATTAGCATATTCTAGTGTGTTTGCAAACTCATCATTTGATACTTTACTTTCTGGATGCTCTGTTGAATGAAGTTCTCTTTTTTTCTGTCATCAGCTTGTATCCTACTTGCCTACATCTAAGTGATTCCAACTTTTTCAATTTATTGGGGAACTATATGGTATTATTTCATTCTTGTTCATTTTGAACCCAGATTAGCTTCCAGACTTTGTTGTATACGAAATATGTCATTGTGGAGGACTTGTTGTAGAAATATAATAACTCGTCCAAGCATTGTTGTCAAAAGCATGCCTGGGGCGCGGGGCGCACGAGGCAAGGCCGGAATTTATACATGCATTTATCCTCATTTATTCATGCATTTATCCTAATTTAAACATCTGCTATAACAGTAATGCGCCCCGCGCCTCGCATTTTTGCCTAATCGCCCCGGTGCACCCAGGTGCGCCTCTAACAACAATGCGTCCAAGTAATGTTGGACAACTTCTTTCTTGTCTTTAACAACCTGGAAAATGTTTGTTAGAGCATTTTAATCTTCGAATTTTGCAAGTTTTATGTGATGGGTATCTTGGATAACTTTCATAGGCCTAAGAGCTTCTTACATTCAATACAAATACAGAGAATTCAATGTTGTTTGTTGGTAACTCATTAGTATCCATTCAAATTTAAGGCTTCTCTTCATTATGTTATGATTATGTTTAGAGCATGTGTAGTCAGGCTGATTTTGAAAGATAAGAATTTAGGATTTTGGTTCTCAGTAATTATATGATCTATCTTGATTCAAATGGATGGGCAAATCCTGCCATGGCGCCTCCCCGTGGAACTTGAAAGAGACTTGAGATGAGCTATCAACCGGAACGGGCGACCCTCATGTTTGTCAGTTTGGTATGAAGCTTCTCCTTACACTTTGTAGCAACTAATGTGCAGGCATGAGACGAGTTAGTAATTGCACGAATTTGATTCCCTAATTTATAATTCCTGTGACTGTGACCATTATCTTGTAAGTTTTGTCCATGGTGTTAGCATAAATGCATCTCTGTGCATGTTTATATGAATTGCTAGGTGCTGTAGCATTATAATGGGCCATTTCCTAGTAAACATGAGAGACCTTATGATATGCATCTCTTTTTCTGTTTTTGTTTTTGGAATCGAGAATTGTTTCCAGTTATTCATTTGTATCTAAGTGACTGACTATTAAGCTACATTTTGTGGTGTTTAAAACTCATGTTGCTTTGCTCAAGTGCTTAAATTGTGGTCCAGTCACTCACTAATTCTCTATGGGCTAGAATTTCAGATTCTATTCATTTTGGGCAGAGCTTCCTACAAGTTCAATTTATCAAAACCTTATAACTTTACAAGGAATTTCTGTACCTCCACATCGAACAAAGATACTCTGTCCATCCACCAAGAGTGGCAACAATTATTATGAAAAAACGTTTCTCAAAATTGTGCAACTTTCATTTTTTGGTGAAAAAAGTCACACTACTTTATAATTTATCCTCGTATTTTCTTTATTTACAAAAAAATCTAGGCATGACCCATCATAAAACATCCATGTGACTTAACTATTTATCTCTTATCTGATTTTTACTCTACTATAATAATATTTACTTAACATTTTATTAAAATATGTGTTATTAAGAATGTTGCACTCTGTTGGTAGATAGAGGAAATATAATGTTTGCAGGATGATGATGACGCCGACACCGACGATGAAGAATAATAATAATAATAATAATAATAATAATAATAATAATAATAATAATAATAATAATAATTATTATTATTATTATTATTATTATTATTTTTATTTTTATTTTTATTTTGTTAAATTGCGCGTTTGTCATTGTTTGATTCAGAACATATATGCTATTAGTTAAATTTCTTTTTCTAGCTTTAATTCTTTTATGATTCTAGCTTTAATTCTATTTGTAATAAAGAGATTTAGAGTTCAAATCTACAATTCCACTTCTTCTAGTGCAAAAAGAGAGAAGGAAAAAAGTAGCTATATTTTTCATTTAAGTTATCATTACCTCAACCACAAGATACAATTACAAAATTAAACGGTTGGAATTTGACCTGCTAATGCGCTTTTAGTTAACTAATAAGTAATAATGTCTAATTAACTTTTGAAACACCAATTAGACATCATCCTTTTATAGCAATATGAAATAATGGGTCACGGTACAATTTACTTAATAATGATAGAGATTATACTCGATGGGGGTATTTGACCTTTACTATTGCCCAATATTCACACATATAGTATTTTGACTTATATCAAGTTGCTTTTCAAAATAATTTAAAGAAGAAATCATTAAACATGTATCTGATTTGAGTGATAAATTATGATTGATAAAATAAGGGAATAGAGTCAAAAACATCCTTAATGTTTACATTAGTTCAACTAAAACATTCATGTAGTTTTTAGGTATAATTAACTCATTAATATTTGTAATTCTTAACATCCATGTCCCTCCTTATTAATACCATTTCTATTAAACTTATCTCATTTTTTTTCTATTTTTTTATTAAAAATAAGAACTAGCTTATAATTTTTCATCCAATTATTTAAAACTCTATTTAATTGTATTATAGAAAAAACTTATATAAACTTATTATTATTATTATAGTACATTTATATAAAAATATGAGTATTTTTTTTAAATATTTTTAGTAAATTATAGTTTTCGAAAAAAATCTCAGAGATTGACAACTAATATGTTTTTGCATGACATAATTATGTCCAACGAAATGATCTATGTACTATTGTTCTTCTTCATATTCTCCACTTTGTTTTTCTTTTCTATTTCTATTTTGATATATAATATCAATAATTGATGATGGCACATTCATACAGATTGGGTGGTAAGCGAAGAGTTAGTGAACAACGATGACAAATTTGCCGCTGCCAATATGAGTGAGTATGGGGGTAGCCATAAAAAAAATAAAAAATATTCTGAAGCATAATTAGAAAAACAGAAAAGAATCAAGATATTAAGAAAGAAAACAATAAAACAAAAAAATTGCATCGAAATTATTAACAAAAAAGAAGATAAACAGAATGAAAAAGAAAAGTTGAAAGGAAAAGGAAAGAAAATACAAGAGTAAAAAATCAATTTCGCTTAGTCCAATATAATACCATAATATGTATATTTTTCATAAAACAATTATAGTGAGCTTTAAATAATTAGATGAAAAAAATAGAAGAAAATCTAAAATAAATTTAATTTGGAGTAGTAATAATAAGGAGGAGCATGAATATTAAGAATTATAAACATTAAGGGCTTAGTTGTACTTAAAATATATTAGGGATTTAGTTGAACCTTGGTGTAAAGGGTGTTTTTAATCCTTTTCTCATAAAATAATCTAACTTAATCAAATATTTAGTTTCGGTTTGTAACATATAACTCAACCTTCACTTTAATCTCAAATTCGAATGATTATTTATCACCCCCAAAATTGAATTGATTATTTATCATCCTCCGATCCGATCAATCTTATATATTTTATCCATCAAACTAAGTAGCCCATAAATATGTTAATTGTACAAAAAAAGGCAATGGGTTATTCAGATTTATAAGTTTCACGTGATTTTTTTTAAAGTCGTAATTCTAACATCTTTTAATTTCGTTTGCAGTTACAGTATTATAAAAATGATCTCTCGTTTGTTTTAGGCATTATTTGATTAGATTTAATTATGTTGAAACGTCATAATTACATCATTTAAGTAACACAAACTATAGTGGAATCGTAATTTTATTCCTTCAACAATACTAAGTATTGTTTAACGACTTGTCTGTTCCAAGTAAAAAATATTAATTTTATATATTGTAAGTATGAATAGTGTAGATTTTAAATATTACATATACTACTCTTTCACGTGTCTAACCACTTATTAAGGGACGAAAAGTTAATATTTGACTAAAATAAAATATTTGTACTTGTGGGAGAAAAAGGGGACCTCCTTTTCTAGCATCTACTGCCAACCAAATTATGTTACTATTAATTATTTGGATTCCCTTATCTTAGCCTCATCAATTTCCAATCCACACTGCATTTTTGGGGGAATGTGGAATCCTTTCATAAAGCCAGTGCACATACATTGGTTACAAATAAGATTCTAAGAATGAGAATAATCTAGTTTTCAACCATAATCATAACTTAAATATGCACAACATTTATTGTTAAGAAATTATTTTATTTCATATTATATATATGAGGACATAACCTTCTTTATGTTATATATATATATATAAATCAAATAAAATTTTCTGTTAAAGTCAAACAAGATTTTATTAACTCGTGGATTTTTGGAAAAAACAAGTCTTAGTCCAAAATAATGTCTGAATTTTTGTAAGGCCAGAAGACTTAAGTTTATGCTAGGCCCCTAATGTCGGCAACCTACTGTCATGGTCCCTTCCGTTAATGTTAGATCTCTAAATAATTTTAGTTTATCTTTTTCATTTTTCTATAATGTTATATTTGTTTAAACAATATATGCTAATTACATGTTTATTAGTAGTTCATTTGTTCTAATAATAAATACTCTCTTCGTTTCTTGGAATATTATTCATTTCTTTTTTATACGAATTTTAATAAATATTTAATAAGTGTGTATTTGAAAAAATGAGTTCACATTTATTATACATATATTGTATTTAATTGTAGATGTTAGACTAGTGGTGGGTCATGCTTGTTTTATGTAATACAAATTGATGATGAGAAAATATAAGGAATAGTAGTGAGTTAATTACCAAAAATATAATGAGCAATATTTTGATGGATGAATGAAATGACAAAAATGAACAATAATGAAATATAATATGCAACTCATTGGGATGACCCATAAGTAATAGTAATATAAATGTTAGTTTTCGTGAAAATAATAAATGGGTATATTTAATAAAACAAAGAGAGTGTAAAAGAAAATTACAATAATAAATCAAGAAAGGAAAATTCTTTTAACCACTAACGATAGAGTTAATTGGCTATAAATCCACCAGCTATTAGTAAATTCTAATTTTTCAAGTATATTTAAAATTAGTGCCTAAATACATAAAATTTAATATATTCTGAAATTTCAGTGAATTCAAACTCTTACAAAATCAAAACTGACTTGGCATCGAAATTGACGATGTGACAAAAAATAGATAATATGGATAGTCCAATAATCAAAACTACATTATTTTGGTTATTATAAATTAATAATCAAATATTGAAATTGAACTAATACTTTGATTTCATGAGAAATTTCAAAATACATAAAAAGTTATGTATCTAGATATCAATTTTAAAAATTATAGGAAAAATCAAAATTTACTAATAATTTGTGAAATTACAATCAATTAACCTTTAAAAAATATAATAAATATGAAAATACAAATTCACTGATAGACTTGTAGAGAGATGCATTTTAACATATGAAATGATGTCCAATACTAGTTCATAACAACAAATTCGACATACAATCTTGAGAAAATGATGCAAAATGCTACCGCTAAAGTTTAACAAATTTGATTTTTTTTTAATATTTGTTTTTGAGTTATGATGTGGAATAAGTTTTAGTAAATCTATTATCCAATAAGCACCACCTTCTGACCCATACGTTTACTTGTGAGTAGATTTGAGAATTGAGGCGTGACATTTAATTTTAAAATAATATTTTCATCTATTAGATACCTCTTTGAATGGGTGAAGCTGACTACTATTACTATTGCAATTGATGTATACTTTTGGTTCAAATTTCTCTTTTATGTAGTGTAGTATAGGCTTGTGCTAAGTGATTGTATGAGATATGTTGGATATTTTATTTTTATATATTGATTTTCAATTATAATTATAATGACATAAATTGAATGTTGTTAAATTTATTGGTTCGGTTGTTGGATTATTCAATTACGGGTCATTTGGGTTGTAGTTTTTTTCGGGTTAGAAATTCTCAACCCTAAGTTTCGAACAACCCATCGAGTTAATCGAGCTCAATGTTTTTTATTAATTTTGATAATTGTATATTTGTAACAAAGAAATATATCAATAAATCAATGTCATTTCAACTTAATATTAATATAAATTTTTAGAAAAGTAAGAAAATACATTTTTCTTAATAGATTACCATTTTTTTAATTTTTAAATCTAAACATTTTATATTAAATGTTATAGTAAAATATAGAAAAGCAAAATGATGAACATAACTTTCAAATATTGAATCAAAATGCATTTTTCACATACATTTTAGAAAATAATAAATTAATGAAGTTTGAAAACTAAATAACGAGAATTCGCTAATTTTCGGGTCGACCCTATGGGTTGCGGGATATCTTTGGGTTAACCCTATTGGGTTGCGGACTATTCAGTTTATGGTCATTCTTGTTGAGAATTTTCAACCCTAACCATGTCGGGTTATCGGATTAATCGGGTCAACCCACGGATTTTGGGCCAAATTGACATCCCAGATGATGAGTGATAAATTAATGTATGCTGAACATATTATCTATTTACAATGATTTTCGATTAATAATTGCGGCATCCAATTAAGCAAGAAGATGAAGTAAAATAAGTACTGGTATTTGGTTTTTGGCCAAGACAGCCTGACACATCTAAATAACATGTGGTTGATGAGATTTGAGGTTCGTAGTCCGTACACTTCAAACCATGATTTTATATTGTAAATGTGAAAGTCGAGGCCTATAATTATAAACTTTCAACTATGGCGTGCTTCATTTCCTACTAGTCTATTATGCTTAGGTACATGTAATATCATCGCAAGCAGTAACGTATCCAAGATTTCGGATCTAACTTACTACATAACGTAGTTGTAATGTAGTGATTTCATTAATGCATGCATACTTTTATTATGGATATACAATTAACATTCCAAGTTGAAAACTATATGTTGATTATGTTTATACATAACGTAGTTGTAATGTAGTGATTTCATTAATGCATGCATCCTTTCATTAATGCATGCATACTTATGTAATTATTCGACTTGATATCGAATATATGAATATTCGATATTTATTATGAAGTTATAAATTTTAGTTAAAAGTGAGTTGTAGTTGTATTTATTTGT
>JAYDZE010096711.1:0-24301 GCA_034509125.1 Monilaria moniliformis
TATTGGCGCCACAATTCAACGACGTGTTATCTTGATGCTCGGTATGTGTTCGGCAACCAGTGGCACTTCCGACTACACCGGTGCTCGCAAATATACCGAGCACGGTTGTGCTCGGAATTCAGTCGACATTCCCAATTTATCGACAATGGCTACGGTGCTCGGTATGTACTCGGTAATTTTGTTCAGGTGCTCGCAAAGTGCTCGCTACGTGTTCGATAATTAGCGACCACGGTGGTGCTCGGTAAATTGTGCTCGCTAAACACCGCTTTTTTTGTAGTGAAGGGAATGATGAATTCTGAAAAGGGAGACATTAATTCTGAAACAGATACATTGGTTTTCAGGCGGAGTTCAGAGTTTTTTGTTGAGTTGATGAAATCGTTGAATGATAAGCAGCTTGAGGCTGTGAGGGATATGGGGTTTGGTGCGCTAATACATTTCGGTATAGCGGAGATACCTTGGGAAGTTGACGTTCTGGCTACTGAAGAATTTTCAGAAAGTTATGTGTAGTATTAGGTTAGGGAGCTACACCAAGCTGCATATTTGGGAAGAGCACGTCCAACTTACTCTAGGCTCTCCAAGGGGGGGATGTTTACATTGAGAAAAAAACTAGGCAGACAAATATAAAACTGCTAGATGATATAGCTGCTGATTGCGAGAGGGGAAAGTATCGGATGTTGCCTAGCTATGTTCAGGGTCAGATGCACAAGGACAAAGAAGGTGGAGAATGGTTCTGGAAGGTGTTCCTGATCCTCATGGAGTCAGTGTTAATTGAGTCTTCTGCAGATGGGTATATCAAGCCCAAAATACTGGACTTTATCGATGACGTGAGTGATATTAAGAGGTACAATTGGTGTGCCTACGTTATATCCAAGCTTCATCAGACACACGAAGCCTGGATAAGGAGACAAACATCCACATATACGGGGCCAATCATATTTCTACTTGTGAGTAACTTATTATTATGAAATATATGTGATGATGTACGTGTATTTATTTGCTGATGAACCAATTGTTATTTAATGATGTGTACTGTGTTACTTATTTGATTTACATAACGTCTATTAATTTATGAGATTCAATTTGTTAAATATTTTTTTTTTGTTACATTTCTGGATTTCATGTATGTGTTGTGAAATTTGATGAATTATATGTTACATATATGTTGAGATACATCGAATTATATACTGATGTATATGTTCTATATTTGTTGATGTATTTTAATTTATATGTTTCATATATACTGAGAGAAATCGTATTATATACTGAGGTGTTATACTATGTACGCTAATGTTAGAAAGTATATATGTTGATTGAATCCTATTATATATTAATGTTATATATCATATTTATTGATTTTACTTATCTTAAAATATTGTTGTTACCTCTTGTTTACTTTACTAATACTAGTATGTTTTCAATTGTAGTGTTTCTACGTGGATAGAGTAGTCAACTGCAAACGTACCGTTGTACGTAGCTTCCCTACAGTGAAAGTGTGGACATCAGAACTCTTAAAGCGAAGACAGTCAGATGAACTTAAAACGAGACAATTCGGCAAAGGTTGTGTGGAATCGCGGTTTGAGTATAAAGATTTGCAAATTGGCTGTGATACTGTGGCTGGTGACAAGATTATTAATGATACTGTGTCGAAGGATAAAGACAAACCTGCTGACACTGATGCAGGAACCAATGTTTCGGAAAACATGGATGCTGATTCTACTGATAAAATAGATGAAATAATGAAAGCCGCGAAGTTGGTTGCTACATTCATTATTTCATCTATTTTATCAGTAGAATCAGCATCCATGTTTTCCGAAACATTGGTTCTTGCATCTGTGTCAGCAGGTTTGTCTTTATCCTTCGACACAGTATCATTAATAATCTTGTCACCAGCCACAGTATCACAACCAATTTGCAAATCTTTATACTCAAACCGCGATTCCACACAACCCTTGCCGAATTGTCTCGTTTTAAGTTCATCTGACTGTCTTCGCTTCAAGAGTTCTGATGTCCACACTTTCACTGTAGGGAAGCTACGTACAACGATACGTTTGCAGTGGACTACTCTATCCACGTAGAAACACTACAATTGAAAACATAAAAGTATTAGTAAAGTAAACAAGAGATAACAACAATATTTTAAGATAAGTAAAATCAATAAATATGATATATAACATTAATATATAAAGGATTCAATCAACATATATACTTTCTAACATTAGCATACATAGTATAACACCTCAGTATATAATATGATTTATCTCAGTATATATGAAACATATAAATCAAAATACATCAACAAATATAGAACATATACATCAATATATAATTCGACGTATCTCAACATATATGGAACATATAATTCATCAAATTTCACAATACATACAGAAATCCAGAAATGTAACAAAAAAAAAATATTTAACAAATTGAATCTCATAAATTAATAGACGTTATGTAAATCAAATAAGTAACACAGTACACATCATTAAATAACAATTGGTTCATCAGCAAATCAATACACGTATATCATTACATATGTTTCATAATAATAAGTTACTCACAAGTAGAAATATGATTGACCCTGTATATGTGGATGTTTGTCTGCTTATCCAGTCCATGTCTGTCTGATGAAGCTTGGATATAACGTAGGGTACACCAATTGTACCTCTTAATATCACTCACGTCATCGATAAAGTTCAGTATTTTAGGCTTGATATACTCATCTGCAAAAGACTCAATTAACATTGACTCCATGAGGATCAGGAACACCTTCCGGAACCATTCTACACCTTCCTTGTTCTTGTGCATTTGACCCTGAAAATAGCTAGGCAACATCCGGTACTTTCCCCTCTCGCAATCAGCAGCTATATCGTCTAGTAGTTTTATATTTGTCTGTCTAGTTTTTTTCTCAATGTAAACATCCCTTTGGAAAACCTAAAGTAAGTTGGACGTATCTTTCCCGATATGTAGCTTGTTGTAGCTTCCTAACCTAATATTATACGTAACTTTGTGTTATATATATACAAAGCAATATATATTCAAATGCGGCAGCACTAATTCGTGATACCTCAGTGAGGGTGGAGCCTGAGGAAAGAACAGCTGTGGAGCCGACAGATCTCTCCGCGGCGGCGGAGGAAGATTCGACAAAGAGGGCCCGGCGGAGGAGAGGAAGCCCCGATCTCATCCCCATAGCCAGTGCCATTTGGAAAATTTGTTGAAATTCCGTCTCTTTTCTCCTTCAATTTAATCTCTTTTGAAATTCCCCCTCGCTCCGCTCCGCTCCAACTCCAAACTCTTCAATTGGAGTTAGGTTTAATCCGTGGATACATAGATTTTTTGTGCTACCTCGATTATTAGATTCCACGTGTGTCTGTTCGTTGGAATGGGCATGTTTGGGTTGCTGGATTGGGCCGGACCACAGTAAAACTAAAAATGTTGGCCACCAATCGTGCCAAGTGCCAACTCAAACTTTATTACAAAAACGTTAATTTTATATCAATTTTTGTTTTAAATTATATGTACCAGATTAAACAACCTTTCTACTCTAAATTATGATACATCCACATAATTTTTTCTTACACCATGTAATTACATCTAGGTGAGGCCTCTTCTTTCCGGCCATGGAAGGACGTGGGAGGATTTGACTTCATGAAGTATAATTTATGTTTCATTACAAAATAATATGAGAACAAGTTTATTCACAATTCAGGAGTGACAATTCTATTTTTCAATTATCACATCTGCAAATCATTTTTCAATCACAATAACCACAATCCATCCATAAAATTCCAGTCACAAATTCAACCACAATTCTATTTTTTCATTTCATCATTATTTTATTATTCTTTAATTTCATATATTTATTTAAATTGTGATATATATAAAATAAAATTAAATGACTAAAAATTCAAAAATTACTCAATTAAAATTACTAAAACTACATTAATTAAATATCAAAAATTACATCATTTAACCCTACCACCTACAATCTCACCCATGTGAAACAATTATTAGACCGATTATGTGTAATCTTTAATTAACTTTTCAAGATTATAAGATCATTTTTTAAGATAATGTGTTTTGCATGTGAATCTTTCCATTTTAATAAGAGGATTTATATATATATATACACCTTTCTTCCAACAATAATGACAACAACAAGAAAGGAAAAATCAAACTCGTGGACACCGCACCTCCCACGGATCAGCCAAACAACACCGCCTCGCCGTGACAATCGCCCGGCAATCCGCCGCGGCCATCCCGCCCCTTGTCACCCCTGCGACGCAGCCGCGTTTGTGGCTGCATTGCGAATACCCTTTGTATGATCTATGATTATCATGTAAAACAAATTATAATGTAGAAACTAGGAATCAGATCTAAATCGTTCATTTTTGTTTGATCTATGATTATCATGAAATATAATATTATTTTATAAAGAAGCATTTAATTGCATATATCAAAATTTGTATTCATAAATTCCTAGAATAATTAATCATGCTGTCTGATCATGCACACATTGATATTCTTCTTTTTTCAGTTGATGATGAATTGTTCCTATTTATTTGAAATATGATGGCTCTCTATTACCACCAACAACAACTAATATATATATATATATATATATATATATATATATATATCTTGGAGAAGAATAGGAAGCTGCTATTTAAATACTAATTTAGAACTATATATACGTATACATGAGTAGCTGAATTCGAATGATAATAATATAATTCTATCATCCTCCTTGGTTATGTTTGTGCAATGTTTTCACGTATTCTAATCGAAAGAAAGATAAAAGAAAAAAAAAAGTTGTTTAGATTCATAATCTAGATGATGACTTGATCATATCCATACCTTTTCTTTTTCTTTTTCTTTTTTTCTTTTTTTTTTTTTTTTTGGTTTTTGCGAAAAAACGCAAACTTTGTTAAGTGATAATGCATTTGAGATCATCTCTATTGATTAAATACTCCAAAAGTTGATTTTGTCCTTGATAAGAAGATTAAAAGAATTTTTTTTAAAGTAAGAAGATTTTGCTTTAATCTAAAATAATTTTGAAGCTTATAACATAAAAATGACCTATAGAATGGTCCCGATTCAGAAATAATTTTATCATTAATCCGCTTTTTTATTATGCTTAATATTGATTATTAACGAGGCCCTTAGATTTCACGAATCATGTTTGAAGGCAACTTTTTTCATAGAAATCAAAACATTCCATATGATTAAGTTTAGAACTTCCTAGATTTGTTCGAAATATCTTGCAGGTTCTAAAGCCTCTAACAGCCGGTAACTAGTTATCATTATATAAAATTTCATTTTACAACATACTGTTCAAGAATGTAAACAAATCAACCCAAGTATTTAAACAAATTCTGATCATTAGATTTTTCATAAGATTGTCGATAATTATGATTTTGGAGTCAATATATACCACTAAAATTAAAAACGCATGAAGAACATAATATATAGTGTTTTTCTTTCCTCTCTAAAAGAAACATTATTTATGAATTTTTCTACAAGTTCTTTAAGTCAACTCCCATAACTTCGATTCAAATTTGAAGTTACAATACGTACAAACTAACTAGGAAAAACTAGAAAACCAAATCTGTTCACTGTGATGACTTACTTATTAAAACGTTTTACTTCCAACCAATAAATTGGAGATTTAAGTCATTCAGAGAGCATGAGTATGAAGTTATATTTGTTGTAACTATGTGGAGAATGTTGTATGTTCTTCTTAGTGCTTTATATATATATATATGATAATACAATCGTATTTGAATATATATTCTCTTATTTGTTTCATTAAAATATCGAATATTCCCGATATTCAAATATATTACTCTTTATATTCCTTGGAAGGGGACTACTACTCTTATATATAACACTCACTTTTAGTTTAGATATCTAATTTTTATTCAATATCGAATACTTTGTATCCTTTTCTTCATCTTATCATTTCATATTAGGTTTTCCTTTTCATCAAGAATTTAGATATTTCCTAAGCAACACAACTTTAATTAGAAATGACCAATGCATTGGCTTCGGTTAAGACTTTATACTATGTTTTATTAATCCTCATTATTATCCTCCTCATTGTAAACTTACATTTACATAACATTTGTATCCATTCATACATTGCCCAAATACTCTAATAACTCTACAATTTCGTGTTCTTTCATACATTATTTATACTAGTTATGTATAAAAAATTCTTAAAATCTTGAAAGGAGATCTAAAATGACAAATTAACTACATTATCCTAATAAATAAAAATAGTTATTTACTTTCCTTTTCATTTTTTAATATAAAAAATGAATGAAACTATATACATATAGATAAGTAGGGTTGCTTATTCGGCCGATTCGCTTATAACCGAACCGAACTAGCCGGTTAACCGGAACCGGAACAAGGCTACGGAAGGAATCAGAACCGCAACGAGTCGATTATTTGGTTAACCGAGTAACCGGCTACAAAAGTTAAAAATCCCAAATTTGCTCCAAGTGAGATTTGAACTCCTAACCTCTTAGATATTATAAAACACTTTATCCACTACACCACATGCACTTTTTATACATTTTATGAACATAAAATTTATTTATTACTAAACTTGAAAAATATTAAGAAAAAAATTCTACTAATATTTCTCGATTTCTCCCCTGGTTATCAATTACCAACAAACCAGCATTCAAAAAAAAATAAAAAATAAAATCCAACAATCATAGTCATTGAGTCACAGAAGGCTGATTCTTGACCAAAAAATTGTATAATTTTAGATAACCGAGTTAACAATAATTATAATTTATAAACCTTGAAATCAACCTTAAGAAACATGAAATTCATTATTGGCTATTTATATAATTAAGTGCTCCTACCACTAAATCCAAAATCCCCATTTGTTGTTAAGCCCGTAAAAATTTATATTATATTTTCATAAAGAATTAAAAGAATCAGCTAATGATTGTAATTTATTCTACGGATCTAAATTTGTATAAATTATTATCCATTGATATTTATGTACCATTAGGTCCATAGCCCATAATATAATCTTGATCTCACATAAAAATTAAAGAATATTTATTTCTCTAAGTTCCCAATTTAGATTTAATTTATAGATTTGTAGATAGATTAGCTACATATATACATATACACCTTAATACTTACGTTAACCTATATATTTAGATATATTAATTTGAATCTGTGAACCCCGTGATCTATTGATATGAATCCATAACTTAATTAAATTGATTAGAGAATAAAATTGCATGCTAATCAATTTCGTAAATCTTAAAATTAGCAATGTTGAAACTTTAAATTAGGCTTTAACCGGTTAGGAACCGGTTATAACCGATTTCATCCAAAATCATTAACCGTAACCGCACCGATATGTCTTTATTCGGTTATTCGATTAACCGATAACTGGTCGGTTCTGGCCCAGTTATTGGTTAACCCGATAATCGGTAACCAATTAAGCAGCCCCATAGATAAGTACCAGAAGATTGCACTTTCAAGATTATACTCTAAGGAGACGCTTGCTATGATGGAATGGAATGAGAAGGAATGGAGTGAAGGTCTATTTCATCATACCAAGCACCTCATTTTCTTCATACCAAATACCTACATTTCATTCCCTCTCATGTCATTTCATCATATCAAGCACTACCTAAGTTACTTTGCAGCTTTCTGGGGTCTAGATCGTTAACTTGTGGGAAAAAAAATAACATTATGAGCTAATCATGAAAAAGTCACTTGATGTTGTGATTTGAAATAAATTAGCGTACGTTATTGTTACAAAAGAGAGTACATTGAGAAAATACTTTATTTGGGAAATAGAAACTAAAATGATAGTAAAAATTAGGTTAAGAGTTTCTCGTGCGTAATTCTTTATGTTTGCTTGATTATAACTACTGAGAATTTGAATTCAAAGTCTTCGATTCAAATTTTACTATCAATATGATTCAATTGAACTACCTTGATTCATCTTTTTCGTAACTGAGGTAATTATAGTTAAGTCGATCGACATTATATTATACAAATTTAAGTATAATAATAACAATGATATTGTCATACCATAAATAGTAAAGTATTAATGAGTCGACATTGATTTCCAATTTGAAACGTGACCAACACAAGAAATGAAAATCAACCATCTCTATCCCAATCATAATAAAAGTAATGATTGGTCACTCTCTCTCAAATGTGACACTTTCCCTTGTTTCTTTCTTTGGATAAAACTACAATAAATCAAAACCACAATTATTATATACATGTGCGTGTTTGTGTGTGTGAGCGATCACTTTCACTTCCCTTTTGCGAATGCAATTGCACAACCCATCCCAGTCTTCACCCGTTTGAAAGATTTGGACAAAGTCTCCACGTGCTTCATTTTTAAATACTATGATTTGATTATTTATTTATTTCCACAATCCAATTAGAATTACTTTTGTGTTTATATTTCACACCTAATCAATGATGATCTTTGTTCTTTTTGTGAAATTATAACATATATATAGTAATTGCAAAAGTAGTACATCCGTCCGCCATAAAATGTCTCATTTGTCAAAAATGAACGTCTAAAAAACAACTAACAAATACTCCTAGCTTGAATTAAACTCTAAATGATAAACCTATCTCTAAGAAACTATTGACAACTAGACTCCTAAACATATTAAATAACTAATGAAGAATAATTAATAACTAATAATAATAACGAAAGACTGCAGAAATAGATTCCTATCACAGGCTGCATACCTTGACTGCCAACGCTGAAGCCGCATGTGATGCTCTGTGCCTGGACGGTGTTACTCAATCCATAAGTAATTGTTGAGGGTGGTGACCCTGACGTTGTCCCTCAGGGAAGGGCAGCATGCACAAGCACAATATCCTTGGAATGGTCAGAGAGGTAGAGAGCTCTTGGAATGTTCTCTGTGACATAGTCTGATCAAAACCTACAACATCAATCAAGTTATTATAAGATTCAAGCTCGCAAGTAATCCAGAACGAGCCAAAGGGAGACATCAAAACACCAATATCCTTCATATTATCAATGAGCAAAAGTGTTGTCTTTCAAAGGTGTTTTACCCTTCTCATGACCATAATTTGCCATGCTGCCATAGCATGGTGCATATAGCACAAGAACATCTGATTCAGTGTCAATCAAGAGTGGTCCGAATCGACTGGACAAGGGAGCTAAGGTAGGCTGGAAACTCCATAGTGCATGAGTAGGATCTCACCTTGGTGCGACCGGTAATGGCTATACTCTCAGAGGGATGAACAGATTGTACCATTTCTGTAAAATTAAATAAATACTAGAAGTAAAATAAATTTATCATAACTAGATCACCTCCAGGTACAGTCTACCATTCTCTACTGCAGTTTAGTAAGTATTAATACGTCAGATGAATCTCGCATAGTCTTGTGACCTACTGGATCTATCAGCATCTGTGATGAGTTTGATCTCAAATCTCAATGCATCACCACATGCAGTATAATATATCTATATATGGCTATTCTATCAACTTTGTCACTTATATTGAATTTCTGGGCCTGAAGAAAAGTGAAAGCTATCTTCATAGGAGAATTTGAATTAAGTTGATTGAAATTAGCCTCCAAAGAGTTTTTCTTCTACATAACTAGTTTCAACTTCTAATATCTGAGGTCAGTGAAAGCATGAGAAGATGAAATGATTTAATTGACATGTCCTAAGCAAACGATTTTAAATATTGTCCATCAAAACAAACTTCTACAATAATATCTCCATTTTCTCATTCTTCAATGCATCCTATGCATATTAGGATAACTACCCAAGGAGCATTATGCTGGTGACTGGAAGTGGACTAAGGTTTCCAGTCTGCCTCTGCATGTGATATAAAAGAGGCTCTGACGTACAGAAATAATGGTCATGGATGAGAATGGGCCTTCAAATACTCAATCTCATGTATTGTAAGTCCAAGCTATCACCCAAAAATAAATGTCCCCAAACAGTTCACATCAGTATATTCCTTAACAACTACTTACACATGTGAATCACTAGAATAGATGAATGCTTGTGCATGACGGTGCCAGTGTACATTAGAAATATATCAGGAAGTGTAAATAATGCTCCTACAAAAACACAAGACATAAATTCTGTAGGGGCAACACAGGTATAACTTGTAACTGATATTGACTTGAAGAACATATATTTTCCCAGACATTGTAGTTTTCAACAGGAAAGTGACTCCTTCAAAACTTCCAAATTGGCGATCCTACAATAGAATGTATTAGAACAAATGTGCTTTGAGAATAAGGATTGTGGACAACCAGATTTGTGAGGACAAAATAGAGTATCAGGTCAAATTAACGAGAACAGACATGAGAAAGGTATCCCAAACCCAATCCATCAAAATCATCACTTAACAGACATACAGCGTTGTGAATGTCTCAACTCTGAAGTCAGGTTACGAGAACCGTGCACAGTGGTACGTTACGTGTATCAGCCTGTTCACTTTTATAACACCATAAGCATATGAAAGGTGGTAGAATCCCATTCTCAGGGAAACAATATGCAAGCACTTCTTTTCATGATCAAGTAATTGACACACACTCTAGTTAATACCATGATTGGGAAGGTTAACAAATTTATTGGAAATTTCTGCATGACTGATCTCCTGAGATCAAGCGGACATCTGATGACATGCTTTTTCAAGGAGCCTACCAATATTACTATATAATAGTTGTTATTATTTATTATTATAAGAAATCAACAATTTCTTCGTCGTCAGCACTTATGGAACACCAAATGATTATTTTTAGATACTTCACCAGTGTAATAAGGATGGATGACAAAAAAATACTTCACTGAGGCTAAGTAAATCAACAAAATTTTATAGCTCACTAAGAAAAAGACGTGTGCAGATATATGCTTTTGCTGAAAGGATGAAAATCAGCATATTTTTCTAGCTTGCTATATTATTAGATCAACAGTACAGTGGAGATGATGAAATTCATCATATTCCATCTCTGAGTAGTTTGTGATCTGAAAATGGAAAAGCTCAGAGCTTATGTAGGTAATCTAAGAGTGGGAAGCAGCATAACACTACAAACAAAGTAACTCTAAAAGAAACAAAATAACTCAAACACCAGTGAATTGCAGCATCCAGTCTGGCACGCTTTGTTCAACAATGATTAGTTCCTGAAACATCATCAGGCAACAGAGATTGCACAGGTTCCAGATATTATTCTTAAAGTTCAATAAACCAGGTGCTGGAGAGGATAAAACATTCCATGTATTAAACATAAAAATTGCATACAAGAAAGACAGGAAGAAACTGATAAGTTTGAGATACTAACAAAATTCAGCTAAACAATTTCTTCTAATTTCCCTCAACCCAGAGACAAGAGCAGGTAGAAAACAGGGACTTGATTTCTTTTTGGCTGATCTTAATCCCACTACAAACATACTTTTGCTAGTGCTTCGCTAGCCCACAAAGGCAATGGTGCCTGAATCAAAACTGAATTACCTGTAACAGGATGTTCAAAAGACAAGCTTTCTGCATGAAGTTCATGTCCTTCATATATTCTATCCTTCCATTCATAGACACCTTCGTATTTCACATCCCCTCTAATTGGAATTCCAAGATACTGGCAATGCAGACGAATCTGGTGTGTTCTTCCACTTCTAGGGTACGCTCTCACTAGAACCTCCGATTTCTCGGTAGAAGATGTGATTTCTGATTTTTCCTCAACAACAATGGTATTTTCTCCATGTTTCTCCGATCCAAGGGGCTCTCGTGAGCAACCTTTCCCATTTATTGATAAAACTTCAACAAGTGTTTCCATATCTCGAATGGATGATCCACCAGGAAGTGTCCGACCAACATCAGAAACAGCATAGACACGCCAGGCTCCATGCTTTGATCTACCATGACCAGATTTTACAGTGATCTTATCCCACTTTGGAACTGAACCAACACACAGCGCAAGGTAGGTCTTCTTGACCATGTGATTAGTAAATGCTTTAACAAGCTTGGCTGCCACTTTATGAGATTTTGTTATGACCGTAACACCACTTGTATCACGATCTAGCCTATTAGATAGATGGAGTTCTTGCAGCTTCACTTGCTCCTCTGAAAATAAGATACACATAACTTAACTCCAGACTGAGCCAAGAAAAGCCTTTTAAACAACATTTCCCCATTGTATTAGATATAAGCAAGAAATATGGAATCCACTAGTGGATTTTGCTAAGAAAAATCTCTGAATGAATTGAAATGCATTCTCCAACAACAGAGTAATATTAGTTCAAACTGAACGAGGTTCCCAGAAATATCTAATCTTTCGATTCACCAGGCTAATGGAGATCAATTACTTCATTCAATAGATAAACAATAGCCTGACCACAGCAAATTAATTTGGAGCAAGATAATCAATAGCCAATCTAACTGACTCGGAAGCATCAACTTGTAATCCAGCAAGTTTTTGAATTCATTTCAGGTATTCAGATGACAATAAACCTACCCGAAACAATTTCTAACCTCTTCATAATTAGTTTAAAAGATGAAATAATGTATTAAATTAAAGCAAAAACCAGCATCTGCAATTAGTGAACCTTGATCAGGGTTCAGAAGACTCCGAACTGAAGACAAAACGGATTCGCAATAAATCCCTTGAGGCTTATTGACAGCAATGAGCCACTCATCTTCGAACAGTACGTCTTTTGTAGAGAGAGAAAAGAGGGAAGATTTGGACGATGCCGTTAAAGCCCTGCTCAGCTCGACGTTCTTGGATAGAAGCGGTGGCGGAGGGGAGAGTGGGACAGGGTAATCGACAAGTGTTTGAGGAGCGCTTTCCGGCTGAAGTTGGGAAGAATTCGTGTGGGCTTCCGCCGCCATTGACGAGAATCGGAGAGGTCTGGTAATTCGGAGGAGGGCATGAGCGGGGTAACACAAGGGCATCTTTTCATTGCATCGATTCGTATTGGGTAAACATGTCGCTTGCCGGATTAAATAATCTCTATCTTCAAATTCAAAAATAATAGAGTAATAATAATCTATTTCACATTTTACTGTTTCATCCATCTTGTTTTTTTTTTTAATTAAAGATTATTAAGACTGTTTTTTTATTAAAGATTATTAAGACTGTTTTGTCTACACATGGCAATGAGCCGGATTCGTGAAATCCACAGATGGTTGCTAAGTCCAGATTTAGATAACAAAATGGCTTGTTTTTTAATTAGGTCCAAATCCGTCGGGTCCAAAAAAACAAGATCCAGATTCGTGAAATCCACGGAAATTGAAACGCATGTCCTCAACAATTAGGAACATCAAATATTGTTCAACTCTCCAAATCCTTATAGGAAAACCCACCAACAAAAACCTAGGGATCTTTTGTCAGAACCCAAACATCGATCTTCCTTATTTGCCAGAATTGTTGAGGAACTATTCAGTTTTGCCAACAATCGAAACATAATCTTGCTTCAAAAATAAATACTTCACATTTTATTAGTCCAAAAGTACTTGCTTTGTGGTTGCTTTCAATCAAAAATTTTGATATTTTGCAGTGTTTTGCACCAATGAAGTTTCACAAATGAAACAATTAATAAGTTGAGCAGACGAAATCAACTCTCAAGAATAACAAATTGAAAATACAAATCGAACTATAATGGCAAATTTTAAAATAAAACGAAGAACAAATTAAAACTTCATAATAGTAATCTAGTAACAACAATTCAAAGTACATAAGCAAATCTTAGAGTCCTAAATATCAAACATCAACCACATTTGAATACTTATTGGAAATATTATATTTCTATTTATTATTTGTACTAGAAGTAAACAATAATACAAAATTATATAAAAAAACAATCAAAGTCCGGTCGGTCAGATGAGCTGTATCGGTGAACTTTTTAGACACGATTTTTTCAAGTCTTAAATCTCAAGTCCAGCCCAACGTTATAGATATTGAAAAAGTTTACAATATATATATATAGGGACTCTCATTGCTAGTACAACTTTTGAAGTGTTGTGTGCGCGAAGTTTAGTGATATACAATGAACATGACAATGCATTGGGTGGTGTAGAATGCAGCAAACCCTTTAATTAATGACCGGATGTTTATGTGCCTAACTGTGTGTGTGGGCAAGACGTTAATTACGTACGTGTTCTATAAATCACTTTGTTAGGACAAAGTCACTAACAAACACACTTGTGGAATCTTAATTCTTTGATTTCATGCTGACGTTATCCCTTATGTCTCTTTTATGGGTAAGCTACCTTACTCTCGATCCCCTAATTTCTCTTCTAAAACAACTTGTTTAACGATTAAGTGTGAAACAGCCGTGCTTAAATATCGTTGTCATCCAATATTCATACAATATACCCATATACATATATAGTAAATAAATAGTTATTCATTCATTCAATAAACACAAAACATATGAAAATTATTTCTTAGGTAAATCTAATCCAAATACATATTCAAATAATATACGCCTAGATCTACATTTTAATATGTCGTATAAATTTTGATCCATAAAACAGTTTTAGGTGGATGAATTCCACCTAAAACAGATGCCTTCGAAAATGGAAATGGTTAATAAAGTGAGTGAAAGAATGTAGGTTTGGATAAAGAAATAAAATGCATAAAATATAGTTATTAATTTATTATAATAGAATTAATGAGTGTTTGGAGTGGTAGAGTGGGATTTAGTTTTACTTGTCCCATACTACAATAACCAAACTTAGCTCTAAATCATCACGTGTCATGTTTTAGTTCTAAACGCATCCACGTCACATGCGCCGCGTTTGGCTCAACTTTTACTCGCCAGCCACTTGTCCGCTTCTCCCACTTCCCTTACTTCCTACCCATCCATGCCAACTTACACACACAACACAACTACATTATATGATTATTTTAATTACATATTTCGTTTCATTTGATGGTTTGAAATTAAACAAACTATAATATAATAAAAGAAAAAAAATAATCGTTGAGATTTGCATAATGTTTTTAATTGAGTAGTGATAAATGTACATAAATTGTACATACATAATGAACTTTTTTTAGATATTTTATATTTAAATCAGTTTATAAATATTAATTAATTTAAAATAAATTAATATATTATATATTTATCCTTCTGTAATAATTTAAGAAAAAATTGATTTTTCCAAATTAGATATCTACAAATTTAAGAAAATATTAGCTTTTCCATTGAATATCTATAATATTTATCTCCAAATCAATTTTGTAGCTTTGTTTGAAAGATCTATCAAACCAATTTTTCAATCATATATTTGAAAATATAATAGAGGCAATTTAGAAAAATAATAATATAATTAGTAATAAAATCAATTTAAATAAAATCAATTCAGTTCAATTTAAAATCTAAAGATATTATGTATGTACAATTATGTACATTTATCTTTTCTCTTTTTTTAATAATTATATAAATGGTGTTGTGACATTAGAATTTTTCATTACATGGTTCCAATAATAGATAAAAACAAATTCTAAAATTCTTGCTATTGATCCGAATAACATTATGTTCAAAAGATATCATTTAATTTTGTCTTTACTAAGCGAATGCAATTCATGCCATCATATTCTAATATAATCAACTAATCCTAAACCTTGATGATTGAAAAATCTTGAAATATATATTAACTAGTGATCCTAATTATCCAAAATGAAGCTGCAAAATTAGGTCAAACTAATCTTAATTATCAATTTTAACCTTCAATGTCGACTCGATCAATTAGATTCAAACGACTCGTTCAATTATAGAAGTATTGACCAATATGTGCGTCGAACATAAAAAAATAAAGGTGATTATTAAGATATTCTAAGACATTTCTATAATTACAGTAATATCCACTATATATATGCCCAACTTTCTTTGATTTGGGCAATCACTAAATTGATTTTAATTTAATTAAATAAATTAGTTTGTTCTAATATTGTTTGGTTACCCCCTCAATTTTGCATTATAATTTTATATAGTATATTAATTATTTTTTACGTGAATAATTATCTATAGTTGCTTAGTGAGTTTTAAGATAAAAATTAAAAATCAACTCGATCACTAAAAAATCATATACTAGCAATTTTGCTTTTAGTGTATTAATTATTTCTATTTTCGAAAAGAACAAGAACTGGATTTGTATGTGATAATAGTCATGAATGAGATGGAAATAAAAGTTACATAATGATTATTTTATAGGAATAAAATATAGTAGAAAGGGATAAATAAGTAAATATCCAAACAAGAATCATATAGAGGGAAAGTGACAGATACGTTATATTTTCTGTACTGGTTTTAATGAGTTTATATGTATGTTCTATCCTTTGTCTTGTTGTGTTTCTGCACAACTTTTGACTGGTATTGATTTTATATTGTGGTTTCAAATTGTAAATATCTATGCTTTCCACAGGAAAATCTTGATAAAACAAAAAAAAAGTAAAGAGGAAAAAAAAAAAAGCTATTCCCTTAATTTTTTTGTCTTAGGGTCATGTATTAGTAAGGATTGAAGCAAAATCCTAATTGACAAGCACAAAATTTTATATGGTATGGGTCGATAACTTACAGTTATTAAATATTTCATCCGCATAAAAGCTAGAAAATTAGGTTACGCGTTTGATTTAGATAGCGTGCCATATCTAAGTTTGTGAAACGCTTCATCTTTAATCAATAACTTGTGAATTCAGATGACCTGGAAAGTTTGTGTTTGTGTGAGTGCTTATGTTCTAATATCAAAAAATGAAAAAAAAAATTTGATTGCTTGTCTATTATAAACCAAGATGAGTTGCCTTCTCATATTTTAGGGTTATATGGTTTGATATTTAATTTGTATAGCATGATTTGTTATTTTTTAATAATAATAATTATTTATTTATGTTTGTTCTCAACCTTCTCACTTAATTTAAACCTTTTGCGTAAGGTTTAGTGAATTTTTTGCCTCTTCCCCGTAGTTTCATAACAAGAGTGATTTTATTTTATCAAAGTGCATCACCGTTTTCTGCTCATACAAAATAATAAAAATTTGTGGCTTTTTCCTTTCACAAATAATTTTAAAAAATCCCTATTCACGCATAACTAGAAACTTTTTCCAGTCACAAATAGTTAATTTGGTGTCGTCAACGAAAAAAAAAACAGATATTCGCTGTAATTAAGAAAGGGTCGCTTATCGGTTAAAGTAAAAGTTAAGATTTGCACGGAATTTATATGCAAAACCTATTTCTCTCTCTCCCTAATTGTGTAACGACTTAGATAGCTAATTAATCTGCATTAATAACTCATAATCTTAAAGCAAAAGGCACTGTATTCCACTTATATCCTTTAATTACAACATATATCTCAAAATATAATTTCAGGCAGCCCATCAGATTTCACGCTCCACAAATCTGATTGCAAATATCTTTTTCTTAATTGCCCAAAAACGAAATCCCCAATAATGTAACTATTCATTCGATGACTGTAATTATTTCACCTCAGATTTTATTATTATTTCTAATTGAAGAGAGTTTTTGACTTGGAAAAAGTCATTCCGAGAACTGAAGGCGCAATTGCTTATGCCCAAACTCCATAGGTCGGTCATTACCCATCTCTCTCTCTCTCCCTCATATTCTGTGTGTCTCTCTCTAGATAAGCCCACATCTTCGCCATTAACCTAACAAATATTGCCCTACTCTACTCGCACTCCCACTCAACTTTGACCTCAAATTATTCCTTTTTCTTTCGCACCAAATTAATACTCAAAGACGTGTCATCTTTCATTACTTGTCGAAATAGATTCTCTACACCTTTCTAACTTTTCACTCTTCATTAATTCAATCATAATCCTTTGAGGATATTGATTAAAGTATTGGATTATACAACCCAAAATAATCTCTCTCTCTCTCTAGAAATTTATATATAATCCAATACAACTCCCCCACCGCCATTCCCCACGCAACTGCCAACCTCCAAACCCTTCCCACTCTCTCTACTTATATATATATATCCCCCAACTCCCTACCTTTCCCCTCACTCTTTCACTAACAAAACCCTCCCTTACTTTCTCTCTCTCTCTCTCTACCGATGGCCCTCGACGCTCTCACCTCCGCCGCGGCATCGCCGCTCAGCCTCTCTCGTCGCTTCGACGACGTCGACTGGCCCAAATCCAAACGCTCGAAGCGCCTGATGAGCCGCGATCAATCCGAAGATGAATATCTCGCCGTCTGCCTCGTCATGCTCGCCCGCAGCGGCGGCGCTCCCTCCACCACCGCCGGCTCAGCCGGAGAAGATGTCAAAAATGCTGCCGGAAGCATCAGTCCTGCCTCCGCCGACTCACCGAAAACCGACTTCGTAAAAGTCCTAGAAACATCTCACACTAGGCCGTCCACCGCCGCCGCCAATTCGTACAGGTGTAGCGTGTGCGACAAGGCTTTCCCTTCGTACCAAGCGCTCGGCGGCCACAAGGCCAGCCATCGCGCCAAGCCTCCGGCAGCCACCGCAGCGGCGTCAGACGAAAGCAACCACTCCGCCCCGGCGGCGAATCACGCCTCTGCCCTAAACCCTAGCGGGCGGCTCCACGAGTGCTCAATCTGCCATAAGAGCTTCGCGACCGGCCAGGCTCTCGGCGGACACAAGCGGAGGCATTACGAAGGCGTAATCGGCGGCAGTGCCGCCAAGAGCCGCACCACCTCCTCCAACGGCGGCGGCGCCAGCGACCATATGACCGCCGCCGTCGTCCGGGATTTCGACTTGAACATGCTGCCGTCGACAGAGCTACAGTGTGACGAAGAAGTGGAAAGTGCGGTGCCGCCTTTATTCGAATAAATATATATATTGGAATTGATTAAAAAATTAATGTTGCTTTACTAGTTACAGTTTTATAGTATTACTTGCGGGATTGAATTCTTTTATTCGTTAATTAAATTAGTCTTTTATTCGTAATTCTTTGTTCTGGCATTGTTGATTTGATTGAATTTAGATTAGTTATTAGTAATGCAGAAAAGGATCATTTGAGACGAATTTCATTCAAATTTGAGGTTCGTGACAATCACGAACATGCAATGCAACAATTCTGATCTCTCAAAATAAAGGAAATCGAAATAATTAGTGACACGTCTCTTGAAATCAGGGAACTAATAGATGAGTTAGAATATGCTGAAGTTGTGGTTGACAGATGGAAACCCCACGTGGTAGAATGCCTAAAATCGCACGATGTCGCATGTTGTGTGGCCACCAATTCTACCTCTGCCTCTTTATTGTTTCAATATAGATCACTAATTTTAAGTGCCTCTAACACTCTTTTATTCTTCTTCCCTTGGAGAAAAAAGGCGCGCTTCCAACCAGTGATAAATTCTGAAAATCAAACTCTTGGGGTCGGAAATAGCGAAAAATTAACAATAAATATAACAGTCACTGTCACACAGACGGGCAAAGTTGGAGTTGAACGGGGCGGAGCTGCTGGATGTGGGATTGACGACAGTTCGAATGATCAAATTTAATAAAATTTTCCAGTAATCGTGTACCAACTTCCCGTGACCCCACCTCCGTCTGTCCTTACTTCCATCAATTTTGTAATATTCATTCTCCATTATATTTATCTCACCATAAATTTCTTTTATCTTCTAACCGTTGTAACATTCAAGATTATATAAAATTAACAATATAATTTGAATAATTTTATTGATTTCATTTTTATTTCATTTGCTCACCTAGAATGTTAGAATACAACTTCAATTTACGCACCTAGGTCCAAAAGTCACAGATTCGAGATTGTTATTTATTTTTTACTATATTTAGGTTTCATTTTGTAACCCCCCACTATTTAAATACATGAATGTAATTTCTTTTTGAAATACATAGATATAATCTCATTCATTGATTAATACTTAAAATCCTAACTCTACTTTTGACCATGAACACTCTACCTCCGGTACGCCACAGGAGCGTTATAGTGAAATGATTTTATTATTAGGAAAATTAAAACTTGGAAGCTACAACTTAACGAGAGTTTGACTATCATTAGATGTCAAAAATAAATAAATAAATAAATAAATAAATATCTTTGTGAATAAATTCAAAGTATATTTATTACTTGGGGAGTAATCAATGGATAAAGCGTGGAGAGGAATATTTGCAAAGTTGTTACGCGGTCTCTAAATTAATTTATAATAAATCAATATATAGCTTAATTTGAACGTGTCTGTCTATCTGTCTACCACACACATACAACACGAGTTTGATCACATGCCAGGTAAGAATGACAAAGCTTCAAGGATTTTCCTTTGAGGAAATTAACGAACCAATTTTTCTTTATTTGACAATTATTTAAGGAAGCAATTGATAGGGTGATGTATTGTGCAATCATGTGAGATCCTTTGTATAAAATCCTAGTTAGTTAATCTGGATGATCTAATACGTGTAATCAGAAGAGTGGACAAAATCTATTACTTACTATTATAGAAGGGCCTATTCTTATAAAATTGGTTTTCTGGGGTATAAGTGTAAATTGATATTTTTCTTATTATAAATTGAATATAAAAAATAAAAATTTGTTAGTAGTATAATCCTATTATAATTCTTGATCCACGTTCAAAGATATGAACAACCTGTAATAACGTCTCTTGATTGTTTATGACCATCTGCTTCAAAAATTCGATGCAATTTAGAGCTTAGAGTTTAGCTATTTATTCCCCTTTTAGTAATATAAGCAACGAAGAACAATTAGGATAACAAAAGAGTATCATTCTTTTTTTAAGGTTCAATAATTAATATAATCAAGATGCGTAAAATTGTATTCATCCATAATGTATGAATCTCTACTAATTCCATTTTAGTTTAAATATATTATTGTTTTGAAGGAGAAAATGATTTGTTGGAAATTTGTGGTCATGACATGCATTATCTTCATATATAAGTACATAAATAATAAGGTATAATTCAGTGACGGATTTAGGAAACAAAATTCGTTAGGCCGGAAGTGCTGCATGTGAGGTCGATGACGGCTAGAAAGACCAAATTTAATAGATTTTTTTAATACTAGTGAGACAAAAGTGGGGTCGACCGATCCCTCGCGATCCCACTAGGATGGTGCTTGGTATAATTAATGTGCCAAATGTAAAAGAAATGTCGAGATAATAAGAGGAAAAAGAATTTACTAACAAATACTAGTTCCAACGGTTATTGATTTCTTTTGTTTCTTGTGTGTAATTTATTGCAAGGTTAAGATAAACATATGAGCAAATAATTCACAATTCCAACAACAATACTTGCTTTATTAACTTAAGTTTAAATTATAGGAGTGTTTGATTAGTTTTGTTTAATCCAACAATTTACAGTGTTAGTTATGCAATCCTAGACCTATAAATCACATAAACTTGATGTATAATTTGACATAATTTTGTGAAAAGGATTAATTGGGCCATTCATTCTTAAGGGCGATGTGAAAATGGAGACTATAATGCACTTTTGAAAATAAAAGTACCTACCTTTTTGGGCCAACAAATTAATTGGGCTCAAATTTTCATGATATTCTACCATTGGCATCAATATTTCTCGAGAAAGTGGATGGAAATAGAAATACAATTATATATATGTACATATGTATATATATATATGGATGTACATAACTAAGATCAATAATTAACCATTAGATCCGGAAGTCAAAGGCTGATATTTACTGAAAACAAACATCATTATACTATGTAAGTCGCATCATTATAGAGGTAAATTGGTCCGCAGCGTAAATCGTTGCAGTTAATTAAATATGGAATCCAAAAGTAAATTGCGTGTTTTATGGATAATAAATCATGTGAGATATTACTGCGGATCTTTCACATTCCATCTTCTCTATTTCAAATGTCATTTCACTATGCAACTTTTCCATAGAAAGTTATGGAAAATTATGAAGCATAATTCGATTATGAAGACATATTAACTACAACATCACAATCAACTTATCATCATATATAACTGCCTATATCATTTTATAGTTTACAGTATATCATTATTTTCAAATCATAGTCCAAAACTGTACAAACATATTAAATAATGTATACAAACATAATCATTATCACCATACACATTATATATCATCATAGTGAAGTATATATATCATGTTATATTAAACATTATATCAGTATACGTGAATTATACACCAAACAATACAAATCATTCCATATCAAAATCAAATCCCACTAATTACACAAGGAAAGTTAATAAAATATAGATAATGCACGGAATAAAAAGGGAAGTTAATCCCATGTTTTCATTACTTCACAAACCGAAAAAAATGAATTTACTTTCCTACCCTTTCTGCTTAAATTAATTAAAATTTTAATGACAACATTAATCACGGTTAGATCATCAAATCAAACGGTTATAAAATGGTCTTAGTTCGGACATAAGAATGTGTTCCATATGTATGTATGTGTGTGTGTGTGTGTATATATATATATATATAATTCTCTGTAATTGCTTTTAATTTGTGAATAGCTAGTGAAAATATTAATTTGGTTATGATATGTGAGTTCTAGTCCTTACACTTTTTTTTGTGGGTGGTATGTATAACGTTGAAGATATAATTCTTGACCCTCTTTATTTTTTTTATTAAAGAATTATGTGCATTAACCCTCTTTTTTGGGTTCATACTCAAACTCAAGTATAAATGGATTTTCATACAGTTGAGAGTGTGTCAATTGGTAACTGATTATATGTGGTATTGTTCATTTCTAGTCTTTCTTTCGTATTAAAATTGATTGTGCAACTTAGTTTTTCAGATTTGATTTTAGATAGTAAATTTAGACAAGATGAAGAAGAGGAAAAAGAAACAAAAAAAAAGGACCATTCCACAAGTAACATGGCAATCGGACAATTATAACTCGATTTACAGTGAATATTCTCTTGAAATTCCTTTTTGTTGAAAGCTAGAGGTAGACTCAAGTAGGTTACCAAATTGTAAATGGCTAACTATCTATACATATTTTCTAAATTATCAGGTTTATTTTTCAATGTTGGTACTCGTACTAGAATTGCATCAATGGTGTTAAGAAATTAAAGAATTAGAAGAAACAACCAAGTTGTTTCTTAGGAATGAAAATAAGAAGACACTTCATTATTAAAATAACTGGTGTGCTCAAAGAAATTACTATTTGCCCCTATTCTTTATTGCATATGAAAAAACAAGAACATCAATCAATGTGCAACCGAGCTAAAAACAAGAAAATTCCAACACAATATGCAATTGGACCAATATCTGCAGTTATAGAATCGACCTGAAAACTTCCACTGGAAATGCAAGAGATCATGTGTTTCTTGAGAATTGACTATAGCCTATGATGCAGAGTAACATGTAGCTCTATATCTGCATGATCCCAAACTCTTTTGAGAGATTTGAATATAGCAAGTGTATATCTACTTACTTTCTTATGAGAGGAAAATCAGGTGTTGCCATTGTTTATAAGTTGGTTGATGATGAGATTATTGTAGTATTGCAGTCTCTTTGGATTTAGAGCTCTTGTTCCAGCTGCGTGAGATGGCACAAGTTTAGCAGTCAAGAAATATGTGGACACGCTCAGTGCTCGAGCATGGTGAATGCAAGTAAAGATACCGGGGATTATCCTAGACCATGATATCGAGAATCTATAAATTTCCAATCTCATATCAGACATCAGTTTTACATCCTCCTGCAAATTGTTGTTATGCTTAATCAAGCATGCTATGTGACAAAAATAACCATAACATGCAAGAATAGAGATATGCCAAAAATTAATACATAAATACAATAAGTTTATTATCTTGTACTTGTGATATCCCTTGCATGCAACGACTCCATTGGCTCCTTTTGTGCGGCCTAAGTAAGTTATACCAACAAACACTAGTTTTCCATAAGAAATACAACAATATGCAGATAAAGAGAAGATTTAGTGAAAGTAGTGGTAAAGGATAGATGAAAATGAGCAAAAGTGTCCCAAATGCTAGGACTTGTTCCATCCTGATCAAAGGCCGCCCCCCTCATACTTATTTTTATTTAAGAAACAAAGAAAAATGAAGAAAATAAGATTGCGTTCTTGCTAATAACTATACAATCTCAATCAGTTTTTTTTCCTAAAAGGCTACAGTTTGGAATAGCTTGTGAGTACACGTTTACACATCGCATGCCAATGAGCCATGTCGGTTATACTGTGGCCTTATGCAGTTGGCTTCATAGAATAGCCCAAAGTAGCTTATAGTGAGGCTTTAGGGCAGCGTTAACGCTGCCCCCATTTCCGCCGCTTTTGGGGGCCGCCGCATTGCGGCTGGGTTGGGGGTGGGAACGCCGGACCGCAGCCG
>JAYDZE010096822.1:0-20293 GCA_034509125.1 Monilaria moniliformis
GAAGCAGACAGAGTCATACCAACTCTCAAACCAAAACACTTGTTTTCTGGCAAGAGGTCAACTGGCAAAACAGATAGACGCTAGTAAAATCAAGGTAATATTAGCTCAATGAAATCTAGTTCTAGTCTCTTGTATTCCCTATGTTGCACTTACTTTCACTAAGCCAAAGTATTCTGCTAACTCACCCAATTGTGTTTTTGGGGCCTGCTGGTTGTTTTCATTCCTACTTACTTTTTAAGATTGAAAGTTTTATAAGCTCATCCTTTGGTCTTCCATTGAGACTGTTCACTTCCACACTTGATATTATTATAGTGTCATCTCTGTTTTGAATTTTTTGTGAAATGCGAATGTGTTCTTGTATTCTGGGACGTCCTTGTTATTAATGTTCATTGGCAAGTAGTTCAATTTCATTTCCTATAATCTGATTTCATTTTGACTGATATGTTTGATGCAGATCATCTTTTGTATTGTATGCTGCTGTGGGACAGAAGTTCTGGTGGCTGATGTTTCCAGTCTCGATTAGATGTTTGTTTTGGTTGATCCCCTTATGTTTTGACTTGTTTTATTTTACTGAATTTCTTAGTAAAGGAAGGGTTTTGGCCGGAATTTAATTGTTATATATTCATTCTGATACTTGTTATAGTAAAAGCAGACGAATTTTTATTTCAAAAAAAAAAGCAGATGAATTTTGTTTAATGCTATTTGTGGCGTTCATAAGACACTAGTTTGTATGCAGCTGGCCGAGGTGATTGGCTTAAGTAATGCCTCTCAGCAAGTTAACAGCTGCACATATTCGAAAATTAATGGTACAACAACCAGCTCTTGTCTCCCAGAGTTGCGGGGGCAAGATAGAGAGTGCCGTACATATCTCCATTTTGATTTTCTTTTTTTCTCTTAATACTTTATTTGTTTTGATAAACAAATTTAATTTTTTAGATACGAAATCTTTTTATTATTATTATTATTATTATTATTTTATTTTTATTATTTTAATATATATTTTTATCGATAGGGTTTTTATAACAAGTGTTTTATTACCCTTTATTTCGTTTGTACTGGTTTAGTAAACCAAAAGGGCGTGCCAACGAAACATAGATGTATAGGTTAGATGAGTCATGTATGCAATTGTTGTTAGTTGTGGGGATTTTAATTTAGTTCGAAATTCGTGGGTCGATCTGATTAATTTGATGCTGAAAAAAATTATAACCTGAAACAAATCTCAATCCGAATGATTCTAAACCGAATAGCCTGCAATTCGACAGGGTTGGTCCGAGGATAGCCAGAGCTTTACAGGGTCAATCCGAAAATTAGTGACTTCTTATTATTTTGTTTTCAAATTTTATTATTTTAATTTTTTTCAAAGCTTTAAAAATTGGTATAATAAGATTTTTTTTCAAATGTATGTAAATATATTTTGATTTAATATCCGAATGTTATATTTATTCTTTCACTTTTTATATTTTAAAACATCTATGAAAAAATATTTGTTTTTTTTTTCCTAAAAATTACATTAGTGACATTATTAAGATTAATATATTAATTACAAAAAATCATAGTTTTTTTTAGTTGATGAGTTAGCAAACCTGATAATTTAGGGTTAGTGTTGATAATTTTTATTTAATCCGAAAAAATCACAATTTGTAATTGAATAAACCGACAATTCTAACAGGTTAATCCGAACTTAATCGAGTTGACTTGATTGTCATCCATAATTAGTTGATTAGGAATTTACGAGAAAGCAAACTAACTTGGATCTTGTGTAAAGAAATTGGTTCAGCTGAAGAGAGATGGAGGACGTGTTTCATATTATATCTTGATATGGTAAATTTGAGCAATTGGGGTGATTGTCAGCCAAAAATAATTGATCGGTAGACTAGGTATATTTGTATGACAAGAGAAGGAAAATAGTTTCCTCTTGCATTTGTGTTGGAGTTGGATTTGGGCCTACTGGCGAGGCGACTCACTAAGCAACTATAAAAGTGAACCGACTTGGAGCGTAAGAAAAGCATAATAATTAATAATAGGGACAAAAATCCACACGATTTCTCCCTCAACATCCTAAATTAATTACGTGCAGCGATGATGGCGGCGTTGAGGCGATCGGCTCTCACCTTAGCGGCGGCCTTCAGGACCACCCGAACTTGCTCCACTGCATTTTCGGAGCCCTTGAGCTGTTGTCACTATTCCACGCGTAAATGCGCGCCTGCGGTGGAGGTGCTGCTTGACGATGCGGCTGACGTCGCGCCTCCCAAGCTTGAGATGCTGCCGTTTATCATCCAGCGTCGTGTAGTCCTGTACGACGGCGTTTGCCACCTTTGCCACAGCGGTAAATTTTCACTTTTCTGTGAGAAAATAGCTATGTTGTCTGTGATCTATGCTTATTGCTTTGTTGCTTACGCATTAACAATTTATAATTCGAGAATTTTTTTTCCCTCCTCTCTCTCGATTTTGGGGGTTTATTTGACTCACCTTTTGTGTGTGTATGTGTGAGTTCTATATTTTAGAGCTGCTTTATTTGTGTTATTTCCTGTTTATTGGATATTTGCACGTAGAGAGGTTTCGTTTGACATTTTCCACAAGACAGGAGAAATTTTCCAGATAAGAATCTCAAAATGCTGCTATCTTTACCAACTAGCATGTGATTTATTCTTGCTGGGGAGTATATTTCATTTTCTGAAGCAATATTTCCCTTGAATTCTTTCAATATTGTAGGAGTGAAATGGATCATGAGGGCCGACAAGGAAAAGAAAATAAGATTCTGTTGTGTGCAATCAAAAGCCGCTGAGCCTTACATGAAAATATGTGGAGTGGACCGAGAAGATGTTCTTCGTCGCTTCCTGTTCGTAGAGGGCCCCGGTTCATACCACCAAGGCTCTGCTGGTAATCGCTTGTCCACAGCCAGTAGCATCAAATAAACATAATGTTGGCTGATGATGCTTCTTTTCTGCAGCTGCTTTAAGAGTTTGTTCATACTTGCCCCTGCCTTATTCTGCTTTGAGTGCTCTAATGGTTGTTCCCGCTCCGTTGAGGGACGCTGTCTATGACTATGTGGCAAAGCGACGCTATGACTGGTTCGGGAAAGAAGATGACTGCTTGGTCCTCAAGGAAGTGGAGTTGCTCGAACGCTTTGTTGATTGGGAAGAGCTTCTGGAGCGCAGCAAATCTCAACAACTATGAGACTGCTAACAAGAGATTCTTTTAGCACCAAGAATGTACATATGTTGCTCTGTCAATAGACAATTCCACCATCATGTGTGTGTGTGTGTGTGTGTGTGTGTGTGTGTGTGGTGTTTTTGCTTTGAAGTTTAGTGAAATTTGAAACCCTCACAAAGGGACTGATCATGTGAGTATCTTCAAAATGATGGTTCTTGAATTTAGATGAAATAAATCAATGCTTCTAGATATGCTGAAGTACTTGCATTTCCCAAATACAATATAGTTGGATTAACAGAAGTTGAAGATTTATATGCTCTAGGACCAACTTTACTTTTTTATATTCGGCTAACTATCCCACACAAATAAGATTTGAGACACAGTTGATGAATTCTAGGTGCTAGTCCATTCTTTCCAGTCTTTGTCTACATGAGCTTGAGCCCATTTTATGGCTGCTCGGGCAGCCTGCGGTCCTCCGGGCAAGCCCTTTTCGTTGATGGTATCCGCCATGTCAATGAAAGGAAGCACCAAGAGTGTTCCTGGACCACCATACTCTGCGTGCAAGAAGTTATCGAATATCTGTTACAAGTGAAACATTACACATTCAGCAGCTGTAAGAACAAACTTCACATAACATGGAGGAGGCATCTAATTAATTCAATCTCTTGAATATAGATTTCTGATATTTTAGGATATCTGATGTTCAGCATGTAGCATAGACGTTTTCTTAAAGTAATGGTGCAGGAGCATAAATCCTCTGTTTTAACTCAACCATTACTCACACAAGATTTGAACTCCATCCCAATCACCAACTGAATTTTATCACAGTGAAACACAATTCCATATCCAAAGAAAACCGCTCTCTATATGCCCAAATTCAACTTTACAACAGCAAGCAATTATCAAGAATATGCATTGACGCTGCAAGTTAAATCCTCCATACTGGTCCTAATTTGTAGTGACAGCTTGCTAATATGATAAAATTAAATGATAGAGATGCAGCATTGAAATCTCAATTTATTGTATAAGAACTCTACGGATAGAGAAGCAGGGGAAGTACCTCAGTACAGATTCCAACAACTTCATCCAGGGAATCTCCAAACATATCTTTCTTGGCCAACTTCTTCTGTAAATGGGACTTAAACTTTTCAGTCTCCTGGAGAGAGAGAGAGAGAGAGACAGAGAGAGAGATTCATTGTCAAACAACCGAAACTATAAAAAATAAATGGCGGTAATTCATGACCAACCAACTAAAAAGGAAAAAGAATAAAGCTCACGGAATCAGCAAATTCAGGAATTGGGTCGGGAAATTTGTACTCCTTTTCAGCCCTGCAAATGAGGTTTGATTTGCTTCTCTTCAGAAGCAGAGGGGGAAAGGCAGGGGTTTTAGGTTTGGCTGTAGATGACGAAACCAAATTAATGGAAAATAAGAAATTTGAAGGTGGGAGGAAAGAGGCAACAAGTAAGGGTGGTGCTGCTCTACATATACCACAAGCCATTCTCTTATCTTCCCCGCTTCGAATAAACTGGGGTTTTGGTTTCTCTCTCGCTCTCTCTCTCTCTCTAGTTCTCCAGTATTTTAAGGGTTTATCTGCATCTAAATCTTCTCTCTTTCCTTTCTTGAATCTTGTCTTTCGTGGCAGGCCAAAGGTCAAATTAGTCATTTCATACAAGTATTCGCATAGCTTCGAATTAGTTTGAGGGGCATATGTTTAAGAATTGGGTATAAATACAGTAGAAAAACACGACGCGACAACTATATTAGATAGATCAATTTTTATTATTAAAGTTGCACAAATATGGTGAGGATGAAGCTTAATAATATTCACATATAACGTTTTCGGTCTTCCATGTAAAAATGAATAATGATGATGTAATTGTAGACGCAAATGGTTTGCATAGACAGCATGAAACCAGAATTTCACAAATTCCTTTGATTGGGCTCCACCTCCACCCATGGAAATCAAACACTTGTTTTTCAGTTGCAAACTTCAAACTTGCGCTGCCTTTGCTACCCTGCATTAAAACACACAGTATATACTATTATCACAACAATATATATAGAGGGCATTTGCTTTGATAGAATATAATATGATTGGATTATACAATTATGTGTTTGGATTAATTGATTGTGGTGTAGAATAAATTAAAGAATTATGACCATAATGCAAAAAATTGGAAAACATTATAATTCTTTTTTTTTTTTTTATAATCATGCAAAAATGCCAAAATTAAGAACAAACAAAACCGATAATATTTTTTGTGAAAATATTTTAGAAATTTTGTATTATAGACTGGTGAATGATTAAATAATCACTCAAACTTTGAGGGTGATAGAATAATCATCAAATTGGGTGATTCATGAGTCTAATTAAGCAAATCAAATATTAAATTAAGTTGGATTAATTTATTAATCATGCCTTATCACTCAATCAAATGCCCCATAGTGATTAGTGATACAATAAGCATATATAAATGATGATGATGATGATGATATCACACCCTTTCCCCCCCTGAACCATGAGTTGCAGGAAACAATCCTGTGTCAGCAAGCCTGAAGCCCTTTGATTCTGCTAATATCATCAACCTATCAAAACCAACAATTGCAAAATAAAGCGGAGAATTCAACACCACCACATAAAAATATAACCAACTGGAGGCAGATCGAAAGGCCCTAAGCTTTTCAAACTTGGCACTAAATAATTTTGCAAATGAAAGCTTGCATAGGTGAATGTAAATGAGCACACCTCCTATTCAGCACATCCTCCCTGTCCATGCTATTAATCCAAATGCATATATATCCCTCGGATAAACCTAGAGACGAGAAAACAAAATTAGGACGCAGAATCTCCATGGTTATTTTTGGTAAGCATTTTATGTAATCATTTTCTGATCAGCAAAAAAAGATACAGAATTTTATGTATATACTTATCCATGATGCCTTCAATCAATTATATGAGTGCCACAACTATGGCTGTATTTGTTGAACTGAGACATTAGAATGTTTTTTTTTTTTTTTTTTTAGGACAAGAAAAAGCAAAACATTAACACACCTTGAAATCTACACGACTTCGCAACTCCCGACCAGGATAGGTGCAAAGACCAAAATATGTATCCACTCCAGAATCTTTACCCTGAGCTCACATATGAAATCCAAATGAGAATCCATCGTATTAGGTGGACTTTCAAACTATAAGCGACGCAAAAAATGGGACAAAATTACCTCCTCACTGTGAACACTGAAGACCAAATCCTCTCTTAAGAAGCTTATTTTCTTGAGACGCTTTACATTTTCGCAAGGAAGCCTATATGACTAGAGACGAAGAAGACTGCGTCGTCTGTCCAGGAAAAAGCTAAACAGAGTATATGAAAGTGTACTAAGAATAATCTTCTCTTTGCTTTCGAAAGAGAAGTTACTAGAGATGTATATGCTCTACCAAAATTCCTTTTCGTTCCCCATTTCCATTTCATAGGAAATATATAGCTCAAAGAGCTACAGATAATTAGTTCAATATATGAAAACCGATACAAACAATATCCTGAAGCTATATTACTGCGATACCTCACCTTTTCCCATCAGGGTGTGTGATAACAATATCCATATCCCTACAAGAAGCTTTCGACATCTATATGATCCTCCACAAACAATATCTGCCTGTAGAAACATAGGACCATGAGAAAAAAAAATTGAAGTGTTGTCACGTATTAATTCCTAAACTTATTCCGGATTGAATGGTATGACTAAGAAAGCAAAACTAAACTTGATGATAATCGCATCAACTTGACTTGAGGGAACAATATCAGAAAACAATTGCTTTTAGGATCAGACTTGAATATGAAACCGCAGCAAGCAGATCTCCATATAATGTCTTATTAAAACATATCAACCAACTTGGTGATGATGGCCTAAATCTCACTGGCGCACATTGAGAGTACCCCTAGTTGGTGTTCAAAAACTACTCACAAGAAAATTTGAGATTCAGCTTTTCTTTATAAATGTCATTTGGTACATAATTGTGAGTTTTCAAAGTAATCAGCAGCTGAGATTCTCACCCCAGGCAATATCTCTTCACCAACTTTCTTTAGAAGACTTTCCATCTCCTGAACCTAAATGGTGAATAATGATGATAATATCACATTCTTTAAATGGAAATATTGATAAACTAATTTAAAAGACTGAGAGCCGACCTTCGTGGCGCGGAATTCTGGTCTTGATGTCATCAAAGTATTTTAAGCCTAACCTCTGGACATTTGTTAACGATTCCTCATTTTCCAGATCATCTAGGGTTCTGTGTCCTTTATCATAAAATTTTGATGCAGTTGTAGGTCCAATGCCCCGTACTTCTCCAAATAAAAGATCGAGCATGCCTGAGAAAAGATAAGATCATAAGAATATCTGGCAGAATAAGCAATGATCTTTGGTTTGGAATGTAGAAAGGAACCTATGGCCTTTGCAGTCTATAATCCTAATTCCTAAAGGAAAACTATGTAATATGCACTTATTGCAGCCTTTCTCTGTACTGACATGAAAACCAATTAGCAAATCTGTTTACACCATCCACTGAAGCCAAAACACAGCAGAACATTTTGGAACCTCTATGCCACATTTCAGGAAGAAATGCACTACCTTTTCATCCTTCTCAAAGTGCTCCAACTTAGAGAGCCTTTTCATCCTTCTCAAAGTATTCACTATTTCCTGAATCTGTAATTATGCAATTGAGGATCACCAAATAAGGGTATAGCCAAGAAATAAGCTATCATTTATCTCTCAATCTCAGTTAAGATGGCTCAAAATCAGGCAGAAGAAAAAATGAGTAAGATGACAACATGATGACAGAAGTGCTTGCATGATCCTGCAGAGACTTTCCAATACCAGGTAGATGTTTAACCTGGTCCGCGCTTTCAATTTTGAAAGGCAAATTTTCAATAACTGGAATAAACTTGTAATAACTAAATGACCTGCGATCTTCACCTAGGGCTGTCATAGTGTCATGTCATGAAGCATAGGTAATAAAGTCAGCTTTAAAATATAGAAAAATCATCCACTGGTGACACAGGCTGTATGATGAATAATTTTAACCTCTGTAAATGTCGATAAGCTTTCCAAATATCTCAGTTATATTCCTGTTCATATCAGGAGGGCTATACAGTCAACAACGATGCATCAGATGAGGAAACCTGATTAAGAATGAAATAATGGTATCTTCTATGTTTTTCTCATGATAACAGAATGATTGTCTCTTCCAAATGTTCATGTAAAAGAAAGCAAAAGACTGGCAAGCAAATCCCACAGGAGAGAATGTCAAGAACTTACATCTCTATTTAGACTATCCAAACTCAGACTAGTGACTTCTGGGCTTATAGGGCCTGAAGATTGAGACAAGCAGCTAGCATTATCAGATTTTGAGGAAGATTTAGTGGAATCCACTGAAAGTCTAGGCCTTTCCTCAGATTCAATAGTTTTGGACTCATTGGGACAGATCTTAATCTTCTTTGATGGCGATTGGTCTTCATTACTCAAATTTGCATTGGTATGTTTCAGATTCTCGTCACTGGCCTTGCTAGTACAATTTTCCACAGTGTCCTCTGAGAAAACATATGGATCTTGAGACATGTTTTCTCCTGATCTCAAGCTGTCCTCTATCCACTGATAGTTCAAAATTTTCTGTTACAAGGCCCATCAAATCACACCCTAGTTAATCAGACGAGTAAATAGAGAAACAAAACTATAAGATCATCTAGGAAGCTAATATCATCATTTTTAGAAGTATTTACATATACAACTTAAAAGCAGCAGGAAATACTAAGGTGTTACAAATATGAAGTAGATAATTAAAACCAAAGTTATAACCATCTGAGCATATGTCGGCCTACTAAACAGTCATTTCTGCACAAAATGTAACTGCATGCATCCTAAACTAAGAAAATAAGTGCCCAATTATTAAATAAAATATTTAGGCCACACAAACAACAAACATTGACAAATTCTTTGCAATTTTACAGCATGCAATCACCATCAAAACAAAACATTAACCCATAAATTGCACGGCAAAGCATAGGATACAGTAGAGTTTAGCAATAATTACACACTTACTCCTTTGAATCGCTTCAGATTCTGGGCGCCAACTTTTGTGAGAAGCGAATCCGAGTCCGCGGCAAAAATGTGTGTAACCCTTTTGGAGAAAATATCCTCAATCATAGCCCCCAACTGAACCAGTTTTTGCTTCCAAATCTTCAAAATAAATAAATACATACAAATTTAATAAAACGAAATGGCAAAGTCTTCATAGAAATTCCAGCAAGTTGAAAAGTAAAAATTTCGGCAACAAAAAGAAAATGGAGAAAACCTGCAGGCGATGCGCTTGAACGCCGGTTTCAATATGGAAGACGGTGATTCCAGAAAATATTCCGTTAGGATCAGACGGCGGAGATTTCTTCTTAGCCTTTGGCGCCATTTTATTTGTCTTTGCCTTTTTCACTCTGTATAAAGTCGTTAGCTGGAAGATTGAAGCTGGTTGCTAACTTGTAATAAACTGAAACAGAGAAGGGTATAAAGGTCAAACCGACAAAGTTACAAGCTTGGGCCCAAATTTAACCTTGGTGAAAATTGGAAGCCCAGCGGGCTAATTACAGAGTTCCATTTCAACCCTTCAAGAACATTGAAAAATATAAAAGAGAAAAACCCAAGCAAAACCCCTCATCCGTTCCTACAGCGGAGAAAATGCTTCTGCAGCGTTCAATTTCAGTTCTAAATACTTGCAGAATTTCATTACATTCTCCGAGGATTTTCTCATTTCCGGCGAGCAACCTCTCTTTACTATCACTCTCACCGGCGTATTTTTCCAGTCTCAGCAGTTATCGCCAGCTCAAGGACCATAAACTCCGAGCCTTCGCCACAAACGCCACCGACGAGAACGGAGGCGCCGCCGACACGTTTTTGGCAGAGGAAAGCGTTTCCTGGGCTTCCCTTGGCGTTTCCGATTCCATCTCACGCGCCCTCTCTAATGTTGGGCTCCCTAGACCGTCCCTAGTCCAGGTTAGTACTTCTCTAGTTTTTGGGCTTTGGTTTTTCATTTCCTTTATTTCGTTTGTTCTTTAGATTTTTTATTTCTGGAATGTTTAAAATTTTGGTTTTTTCATGGGGAGTTGGAATCTCTCACTAATTTAGAAATTTTATGATTACTTGAATTCGTTGTGATTTTAAGGGGAACTTTCATTGTTTAGAAATTTTAATCAATTCACACTATCTATACATGGTAACACTAACAAATATATGCCTTTCTTTCTAGAGATCATAATGAATATTTCACACAATCTACAATAATGATGAAATCTTGAAATAAAATCTAGTTTTTTGCGAATATAATGCTTTTTTGTGTATCCTCTATACTTGCTACCCGGGGCCATTGTTTAATCATGGTGGGATTAACATATTAGTTGGGATTCAGGCCGCCTGTGTTCCTGCCATTCTTTCTGGAGATGATGTGGTGGTTGCAGCAGAGACAGGGAGTGGTAAAACTCATGGCTACTTAGTTCCTATAATTCATAAAGTATGCAGCAACTCGGATGCATTGCATGATCCAAAACTGAAGAAGCATGAACATATTTCTCTTGTTTTATGCCCTAATGTAATGCTGTGTGAGCAAGTGGTTCGCATGGCGAATTCCCTCCTTGATGGTGCTGGAGAGCCAGTTCTCAAAGCGGCCGCCATTTGTGGCCGTCAGGTATGAATTGGGTTTGCTTTATCACGGTGGTCGTTGCAAACAGTTTCTCTTATGTAGCATTTGGCCTCCAGATTCTTATTGGTGATCTATTGGCTGCAGGGGTTGATAGTTAAAGATCCTGACATTATAGTGTCGACGCCAGTTGCACTTCTAAACTATCTTTATGCCATTGACCCAGAAAGACGTAAACGTACTGATTTTATACGAGGCGTAAAATATGTGGTAATTTTTCAGTTCTTTATTATACTGAGTGATTATGGACTGGACATAGCTATAGTATCCAAGTTCACTGATTTAGTTATCTATGTCTATATAAATTTAGGTATTTGATGAAGCAGACTTGCTGCTCTGTGGGAGTTTCCAGAACCAAGTGATTCGTCTCATAGATATGCTTCGTTTTGATGAGAAGCAGTTATCTAGATTCAAAGATGCAGATGCTGAGGCTCAGGATCCTTTGTCTGTTTCTATGGATGCTTCTGATACAGAAGAAGAATTTCTGGAAGAATTTGACTTGGAGGAAGCTGAAGATGGTGATGAGAAATCTATTGAAGAGCCTAACAACGAGCCCAGGAAAAGAACCTGGAAAGACTGGATGAGAGTGAGGAAAATATATGCACGAAGTAAGCAGTACATTTTTGTTGCAGCCACCCTTCCTCTGAATGGAAAGAGAACTGCCGGAGGAACATTGAAGCGGATGTTTCCGGATGCAAACTGGATTAATGGGAGTTATCTCCACCACCATAACCCAAGGTTCTTTCCGTTCACTCATTGTCACCCTCAGTTGATTCAGTGTCTTATTAAATTTTTGTTTAATCATCTTTGATTTACTAGAATTACCAATGCTAAAATTCAAATATCATTTCAATGGATTAAAAAATCCATTGTTTGCTCGGTGATTTGACGTCTAATCAGTGACAAAATTGGCGAGGCTGGACATTTCCTGTTACTTTTTAGAAATATAGTAATGTGAGTCGCCCCATTAGCTGCAATTTTTTTTAATGTTACTTTTTCTTTTTCGCTATTCCTTAGAAGAGAACCCTATATCATGCCTCCTTACGTTGCTTTATTTTATTCTGAGTTATATGAATTCAATGTAGCCTTAAATTTGCCTGCTAGTTCGCTAGTTCACATGTTCATTAAGATCTTTCTACTGTATGAGCTTAGGTTGGAGCAAAAGTGGATCGAAGTGACGGTAGATACACAGGTAGATGCGCTGATAAATGCTGTCAAAAATGGATATAAAAGCAATACAGATTCTGCTGCTGGAGTAGTTTGGACCATGGTGTTTGCCAACACTGTTGAAGCTGCTGAAGCTGTTGCTAACATTTTGATGGGAGCTGGAATTAGGTGTGTACGGTATCACAGAGACATCTCTCTGGAAGAGCGGACAGAGAATCTGGTTGATTTCCAGCAGAATGGTGGTGTTTTTGTATGCACTGATGCTGCTGCTCGTGGACTTGACGTACCAAATGTTTCACATGTTATTCAGGTGTCTCTTTCAACTTGTTCACTTGATATGTTTTTAAGTCTTCTATTGCCATCCTCAGTGTGTATTTTTCCATGTAAAATTGATTAATCTAAAGCCAATTTGGATATTTAATTGAAACTGGTGATAATTTCTGTTACAAACCAATCAATGTATCTGAGTCATTCCATCTAGGCATGTACCACACCTCTGAAAGTGAAAAATGCAAATTAAAATCGTAGTTGATGCATTCTTCACTTTAGGCTGATCTTGCCAAATTTGTTTCGTGTAGGCGGAGTTTGCTAGTTCTGCTGTGGACTTTTTGCACAGAGTTGGACGAACGGCCAGAGCTGGTCAGCCTGGCCTTGTCACAAGTCTTTATACAGAATCAAATCGGGAGCTCGTTGCAGCAGTTCGTCAGGCTGAGGAACTCAGTTTGCCTGTGGTAATTTTTAGAATTTGCCGCAACTGATGTGATAAGAAACTGTTATATGGTCCATCCATAACCCTCGTTTGATCTAAATATCCAATGGGTTTCAAATATGAAAATAACTTGGTAGGGTAATTTCCCTCTTGAAAAACAATTAGGTCTTTTGCTTGAATCCGGTATTATGTTGAAGTAGATATTATCTGTTAAGACTGTAACCAGTTTTCATATGGTTGCAGGAGAAGGCATTTAGTCGAAAAAGAAGTTTCCGGAAAAAACTTAAGAAGAGAGGTAAAGTACCATATTCATCTTGTGATCACTTTCGCAACAAAGTGAAGGAGCAATACCTATTTAGGAAATATTTTCCAACACTAAAGCAAATTCCTCCTCACATCAGGTTTAGGTCAGCGAGATGGTGCATCATCAGCGTTGCGGCCAATTCCAGCATAGGCTACTTGGTGTCTAGAGAAGCTGTACAAAGCCGGCTCCCAGTTTCAAACATTGACGTCTTGACAAGATTGTAAAGCTATCCCTCCCTTGGGTTATCGAGAGCCTAAGCCGAAAAAATGGGCACCATCTTACCATATGTAAGCTTGTAGTCACCGCCCCCGCCCCCGCCCCCGCCCCCGCCCCCGCCCCCTACTTCACTGTTTTCAGTTCTCTCTCTTTCATTCATGTGAGAGTAGGAAAGTGATGCGAGTCTGGAATGTTTCAGCGACGTGGTGGATCAGAACACTCGTCGATAGCAACTTCATATTCTTCTTCTCACTGTTGTGTATGATAGAATTACAAGATTCTCGAGTATAATAACCAGGTTGGAAACGGTTTGCTTTGTGCAAACATGAGATGTAATCACAGTATTTGCAAATCACTTTTTGCCCCTTTTACTTTTTCCCACAGTGCAAATCATCTGATATTGTTGGTCTTGTTGGAAAAGTGACAATAATTCAAAAACCTTTTAAAAATCTTGGAGACTCTCTTATCATTCATTAAAATTATAATTTTGCGTTGATTTTTTATCAATCTCATAATTTTTGAACTCAAAAAATAAAATCATAACTTTATTATGATTCGCAATTGTATAATGGGTTGATTTTTTTAGACAAATTAGTAGGAGATGGAAGTTGGAATTTTCTACGTGGACAAAACCTTTGTTAAATTAAATGATGTCGTTTGATGATGCTCAAATCGATATCATTTCATGAAAATATGAATTTTTTTCCTTTAATCTTCTTTTTCCTTTTCATTTTCTTTTCTTTTATTTTCAAAATCATATAGTTCTCGTCTCCCCTAGCCGCCATTGTCTCCATCCTTTTTTCCTCTTGGCCGTCTACAACCACCACTATCCCGTCTCCCCCAACCTCCTCAATTTCTCTCTTTTCTTTCGGCAATCGCCGCTGACAAGAATCGCCTCCGTTATTGCTCCTTCTGCAACTAGCCAAGCAGCAGTGGCCTTTCAGCCGCCACTATCGTCGTCCCCTTGTTCCCTCTCTCATCTACATAAAACCCCCCAATCGCGTAAACCATTTTACTCTTTCTCAATCCAACGACAATCCCGGCCTCTCCTTGAAACCCTTTTCCTGCTTTCTTTTCCTTTTTTTTTTCTTTTCAATCCCGTCTCCTATTCCCTAATCCTGTCTCCCTCCCCCCAATTCCGCCGAGGAGCTGAGTGCCATCGCCGTCGTCCTCTGCCACTGTGCCGCCCCTGCAACCTCCTCATCTTCGGGCTCACCCGTGAAACCCCCACATCTTCAGACTCAAATTGGTGGCCGAGAGTTGGCGACAGTCTTGCAAAAGTGTTTTTCTGTGTGTTTTTCTCTCTTTCTTCTCTCTCTTGAAAAGTGTGCGTGGTGTGTAAGATTTGTTTGTGCTGGAGCCCTTGGTGATTTGGTTGACCTTCTAGGTGGCGAAGTAGTTGGCCATGTGGTCGGAGCTGGTGGTGGCGGCATCAACAAGGGTGGTTGCTGGAAAAAGAGAAAAATGAACGATGTTGTATGGTGAAGAATGAGGTCGGAGAGGGGATGATGAGGTCGAAGAGAGATACATGATGAAGTGGATTTCTTTAGTTTAACAAAATCAAAACGATATTGTTTTAGGTGTTATTTGTCATTTTTATCAGCAATATTAATATACGTCTGCACCACCTCAACATCGCATTTGTAGGAAAACTTCGTCATGGGACAATTGTGAAACACTGAAAAGTTATGAGTTCAATTTCTTATTTCAAAAGTTATAGAATTGACCAAAAATCAACGCATAGTTATAATTTAAATAACAATTATCCCTCAAATAATAATTATCCCTTAAATAATAATTATCCCTTAAATATATGAAGCAACTAAAGTCATCATTTTAGTAGTGCTTTCATGGAAATTGTTTCTAATTTTCTACTGCACTAGCAACCTTCAGTTTCATTACAAATTCATTAATGGCGGTGTCTGAGCTACCCCCTTCATCAGTTGCTTCAATAGCCAACTCCCTCCATTTTCTTGCATTGTTCCTCATCTTCACTCTCCTCGCTCCTTCCATCACCTCTTTCAAACAATAAAGCAGTTCTTCTCTCCCGGCAACCCCAAACTCATCCTCCTTAGCCCTAACGCCCACCCCCCATATCTCCTCTATGAACTTGGCATCCGTCACCTGGTCCGACCACTGGGGCAGCGCCACCATTGGCACCCCCAGCGCCAGCCCTTCCAGAGTCGAGTTCCACCCACAGTGTGTCACAAAACATCCAATGGCCGGATGAGCTAGCGTCTCCAACTGATTGCACCACGACACGATCAGCCCCTTCCCCTTGACGGATTCCATGAATCCGGCGGGGAGTTTTTCGCGCTCAGTTTCCCTGACGACCCAGAGGAAGTAGGAGGTGCTCGACTTCACCGCCCACGCCATCTCCTCCATCTGTTTCGAGGTCAATGAAACCATGCTCCCGAATGAGATGTAGATTACTGATTCCTGTGGCTTGGTGTTGAGCCAAGCGGCGCATTGCTCGCTTAACGGCTTCCATAAGCTGGCGCCGTACCCCTTGTCTCCTTCCATTCTTCCGTCCAAATACGCCGACGGCACCATCGGCCCCACCAGCTTCGCCGCCCAGTACTTCTCCGCGCTTTTCGCCTCCTTTTTTGTTAAACACGCACCATACCAATTAGTTTGCCTTCAAACCAGTTTATCATTTAAAGATTTCAGGTCTAAATCAATCTTAACTCTAAATTCGTACAAAAATTTAAACAGACCGATTTGTTGCACTAAATCCAAAAATTATAATATTTTCGATTTTTAGTTTAAATTACAAAGACGCTTAAAATTTTGGTTTAAATTACAAACACATTAAGAGGTTGGTTAGCATTATCCTTAAAAAAGGGGGTTGGGATTTTAATTTACAATTAACCCTTTTTTTATTGGTTATTTTTTCTTTTAAACATTTGGTGGTTAATTCTATGAGAGAGAGAAAATGCAATTACCTGTTGTTCTAGTTGTTGGAAGGTGTTAGCAAAGACGTAATCGGCCTTTTCTAGATTGGAAAACTGACTCAATTTCATAGCCAAGTAAGCAGGATAACTATTAGGGTTCCTGATGAAGGTCGGAACGTCGCAGGCGTTCAAAGGCGGCAGGCCCGGCAAAACCAGAGGTTCGTCATCCACATTCACCGGCAGCGTGAGCGTGCCGCCGTGAATGTGGCTGAAGATCGCGCACACAGCGGCGGAGTTGGTGAAAAATGCCGCCCCCATCACGCCGTGCCGGTGGGCGATGTCGAGCGCCCATGGGAAGAAGGCATCGTAGATCACGCAAGTTACGGGGAAACCGGCGGCTTTGTTGTTGTCGAGGAGTTGCGCTAGGGATTTGGAGCCGTGCTCTCTGATTGAGCTGAGGTAGTCTCCTTCTTTGCCTGCTTTGGCGAAATCGCTTTCATCGAAGCCGTCGGAGATCGGCTCCACCGCGACGGCGGTGGTGTTGACGGACTGCATGGTGTTTGCGGTGGTGGCTAGAGTGGCCCTGACGCCCTTGGCGGCGAGGCGCTTGGCGAATTGGAGGAGAGGGTTTATGTGGCCTTGGCTCGGATACGGGATGACTATGACGTGAGCTTGGTTTGATTTCTCCATTTTTGGGTGAATTTTGGTATATTAAGTGATTTGCTTCTGACTACAGAGATGAGAGCTTAATCTGAATTTATAGGCGCCATCACTAGAAATTCAACATCTGCTGCTGTGCTGGTGCTGCCGTAAACGGAAGCATTGCCAATCTGTGACTTTATTGCTTCCATACCGACTTCTTCAAAGCCTTTCTATATTTTCATAAATTTCATGTTTGCCATCCAATTTTATTTATACGAATAAAATGACGTGGAACTGGAAAAATTACAACGGTACAACGAAATAAATATATAGGAATAAGTAACTTTTGGTATGCACTACATTTTCCGTATATCCGACGATATCTTTCCCCGATGTTGATACACAATAGAATGGAGAAAGGAACGAAGTGGTCCTTTCTAAGTTCATTTTATTATTTGTTTGGTATAATTATTTTTTATGAATTATCATTCTTATTAAATTAAGAATAATTATTTATTTTTCAATTCATAATATTAGTCATTCATTTTTTACCTCTAGTTTATTCCATTCTCTTTTCAATCATACCAAATCTATTTTATTTTAGAGGTGAATGAAATATTTTAATAATATAATTATTAAATTTAGGATATTGTTGGAAAGGTAATACATTATTTTTTCCAATAACACCCATATTCCAAAGTATTCTCACCTGAGATGAGTTGAAGTTGATCAAAAGATTCACTTCAAATTTAAAAGAGTGTGTTAACTTGTTAATTTCAAGATCGGTTTTAAAGAGAATATAAATAAATATGAGTACCATTTGAAATATTTTAGCATGAAATTTATAACAACACCTCCAAATTAACGATTAAGAGTTGAGTAATAAAGTAATTGGATGGAGAAGTTATGTAGCGATAGTTTTGTACTTGTGTGCTCTTAGAGCAGCGTTATCGCCGCCCCAAAAACATCAAAAAATGGGGCGGCCTCACTGCGGTTGCATTGGCGGAACAATCGCAGCGCCTTAGTCGCGCGATTAGTCGAGCTCGCGGCGCGGTGGCGCTGCAGCCCGGTTCGCTGTGTTCCTGCGGCAAATCCTTAACTTTTTTGTTAATTGCTCAAGGATTGCACTGCTGATTCTGATGGAGGTTCACGGGAGATAGAGGAGGGGCTCTCAATTCCTTTTATAAAATCCAACACACTTCACATACTCTTCACCCCACTTTTCTTCTTCATTTTCCTTCTCACTTATATTTAATGGATCCAAATTCGGGAAAAAAATCCTCCACCATCAGGTGAGCTAGGGGAATTTTTTTAGTATTGTCGGGGTAAGGGTTGAGATCTATCAACTTTCACTAATTTTATGTTGCATTGCCGCGATGCCAATGTGGATCCGAATGCAACGTTGAATATCCCCCTACCCCCAACCTTGTTGTTGATCAACGTCGGGGACTACTCCATCGACGAGATGCATACCATCGACCAGTTGGACCCGTTCCCTCTCGTGATGGGTAAAGGCAAAGGGAAGAAGGTGGCCCCCAGTGTGCGTGATGGCGGATCGAAGAAGTATGGTCTGAAGGAGACGAAGTTGGTAGCCCGATGCTACATTGATGTGTCCGAAGATCCGGTGATCGGAAACGGACAAATGGTCCACGTCTTCTGGGAGAAGATTGTGGAAAAATACAACGTGCTCAAACCGGTCTGAGCATTGGAGCGCGACTACAACAACCTCCGCAAGCATTTGGGCCGGGTTCAGACCGAGGTAGCCAAATTCGCCGGCTACATCAACAACCTCCAGAAAATATGGTCGAGCGGCCATAGTTGGGAAATCATTTGCGAACAAGCTCACACCACCTTTTACAACGAGTAACTTAAACAGTTCAAGTACGAGGAGGTGTCGACAATTGTGCAAAATCGCCCAAAATTTTCCGGCGGCTCCGACTCCTCATTTGGCCCTAAAAGAACCAAGCACACCGCCTCCGGCCAATACTGTACAAGCGGAGAGGCTGATGCATTCGATTTGAACGCTTCGATGTATGAAAGTACTGGCCAATAGTCGCTGCCCCGTCCTATGTGACAGAACCCAGTGAAAAGAAAAAGGAAATGGAAGGGGAATGCGGTAAAAGGCAATGTTAGAAATCGAAACCCGTCAGTAGACACACGACTCAGGCGGTGTTGTTCAAGGAGTACAGTAAAGTTTCTTTCAATGACACTTCGAACATGAACGAAGTGCAGATTCGACAACATACCAAGTTGGTTGCCATTCTTAAAAAGAAATTAAGAATAAATTAGGATTTAGGATTTTTTTAGGTCTTTTAATTAATGTAATTGTAAGATTTTATTTAAGTAATTTTTTGTTTTAATTAATGAAATTTAGGAATTTAACTTAAGTAATTTTTAAATTTTAATTAAGTACTTTTCGAAATTGTAGTCATTTAATTTTATTTTACAAATAACTCAATTCAAATAAATATATAAAATTAAAGTATGACTAACTTTGTTAAAGTTGAGATAATGATGGCCTTACGTTATTTAAAGTTAAAACTTGTGCTATTACCTCTAACGTCACAGTTCAAAAATATGCTTTAACAAGATTCTAACGACAATCCAATTCGTGGATGGCAATAGAAACACAAAGTTTTTGCTTTCAAAAAAATCTTAGAAAGTGTAAAAGATGGGACACACCACAAAGCTCATGCTATTTTTGGACCCATGATGAAATTCGACACGCCACGAGGTCACAATCAAAAGTAAACACGGTATATCCGCTGTTAGCTTGATACCGTCACTCCTCAGCGTCAGCACGGTCTGCGTCAGCAATGACGCACACAAAGTTATCCAACTCTCTCAAATAACAATACCGTCAAATGGAATTTATGACAAAGAACTATATGTATTTTGCCCCTAAACAACAATACTGCTATTGTATGTATTTGGGAGTGGTTAAAATAATATTTTTTCATCACATATTGGCACTATTTAGAAATAGATTTTACTAATACCTAAAAAGATAAAGTTGATACGTTTTTCTTGCCATCTTTTTATTTACTTGTACTAAAATAACTAAAATCGAACCAAATTAAATAATTAATATGTAAAATGTTATCAACTGAATCTAATTCGATTTTAAAAATCCATAATCGAACTAAATGTTACTTGAACTAAATCGATTTTTGAAAAATAGACTTTCAGCTTTGTCAATACTGTTTTGATAGGTTTGATTTTAGTTTCTCAGCTTCAATTTGATTTTTGACAAGCCTGTTCAAACTAAATAAATCAACATTACATATGAATGTGTTATTAAATAAATTACATCTTTCACAAAAAGAAAAGTGTACTTTGAGAAAAATAGAAAGAAAAAAATTGCACAAGAATATATATATATATATATATATATATATATATATATATATATATATATTTATTCATATATAAATTTTGAGTATAAAATTTAATAAGAAGAGGAGAGTTGTCA
>JAYDZE010096933.1:0-24296 GCA_034509125.1 Monilaria moniliformis
GAGAAGAAATAGCGCCATTTTTTACCACTCTTGAAATTTGTCAGACAGTTGTTTTGCAGATCACACTCATATGTCTAGCAATGGTAATGGCCAACTTTTGAACACATAAGCTCTGAGTTGTGTTTTTGACTTTTTGGTTAAGTTCCGCCAAATTCTTATGGGGAACTCTTTTAACTTTATGATTGCACTTTTTAATTTCAATCAATTTAATTATATCTCCATTGTTGTATATTATGCAACTTAAGCTTATACATAACAATTCGGCAAGCTGATTCAATTTTTCAACACTGAATTTTCGATCTTGGGTTGAAATCAGCGGCGGATCTAGGGGGCGGGAGGGGGCGGCCGACCCCCCCCACCCCCCACTTCCCCCGCCCCCCCGAACATTTTTTTTTATGTTGTGAGAAGAGATGCACGGTTGATTGGTATTGAAAATTTGGATAACCTTTCTCGAAAGATTGTTGAAACTAAAAAAGATAGAATTTTTCCATTAGTTTATCGCTTGATTGAATTGATTTTGCTCTTACCTGTAGCTACTGCATCTGTTGAAAGAGTATTTTCCGCCATGAAATTTGTCAAGACCGACCTACGAAATAGAATGGGAGATGATTGGTTGAACGACAATTTGGTGACATACAATGAAAGGTCTATATTCGCTACAGTTTCTAATGAATTTTTTTTGAAATGTTTTCAAGCTATAGATACTCGTAGAAGTCAGTTGTCGCGGTTAACAGACGTTAGTGCTACTTGAATTGTAATATGTTATTTATTTTATTATAAAAACATATTTAAGTATTATATTTAAAAAAATTATTTTTTTCCGTCCCTATTTTTTTGTCTAGATCCGCCACTGAATTCAACACTATATTGCAGAATACTCAGATGGGCAGTCGATAGGGACGATGTGAGAGAGAACAGTCGAAGAACGCACGTGACAGGGGTCTAGTTACCATTAACTTGCATGAACTAATTTCGGACACGGACTAATTTCTCGATCCCACGCTCCTTGACGTTTGTGCATGCCACCGCCAGCTACGAACTGCTAAATATATTCTCACGCCCTTGGTGTTGATCAAAAATCAAAATTAAAGCCTCCATCATGAAACCAGCCCCTACCGCACGAATCATAGAAAGCCGCGCAACGTCAGCGCGTGAACGGCTAGAAAAGTGGCTGGAGGATTCTAGGCACCGATTCATGCACCATCTCATGACACTGAAAATTTTCTATACAGGAACTGGACTATGCACGAGCGACCAAATTTTAATTTTTTAATTACTCTACTCCTACACCTTGTGAGTCCGGTGTATCTACACACATAATTCATGTATTCGACTTGTTTTATGTGTTAAATCAATTGGGAAGACAGCAGAAATGCATACACCCACATTACAATAATAATATAATGATTGTTAGCGAAGGAGTGATAATCATCGATGCAAAGACGTAGATAGATAAACAAGGACTCTTATGAAAGCTTCTAAGAGGTAAACAGATTGAAACACACAAGAAAAGAGAGATTTCTAGAATATGTAAAATTGCAACTGGATATTTGTACATAATTTAAGGTCTTTGTTAGATACTACTCCTCGTACCAAATAACATGCATCTTCTTTTCAAGAATCAATTGTATAAAACTTTCAAATTTAAGCTTCCTCTCTGCCGATGTGGTTTGAATTTTAATAAATAAATTTATAATTGTGAGTGAAATTAGATAATGCGAGCGGACGCGCGGTTCATCCCGCTCGCGCGTGTGCCGCGCCTACGCGCCTCTTGACCAATCACGCAGGCGCATGCACGACACGCGCGCGTGAGGCGCACCAATCAACGCCCGCATCTGTTAGCCACTTTTAAATTTTTATTTTTTTAAAATCGACCGTTCAAATTTTTTTATTTTTGTTTTTACCATTTTTCAACTGTTATTTTTATTTTTATTTTTTTCTTAATTTTCCCTTTCTATAAATACCCATCTTATCTCATTCTCATATTTTATTCATCCATTTTTCTTCCATTTCTTCACACAACAAAAATCAAATAGCATGGATCCAAACAATTCGCAATTCATTCAATCTCGACCCAAGATTGCATGAAGAATGCATGCAATATATGCGAGCAAATAGCATGGACCTAAACATTCCGAACCCATTCAATTTTGAAAATTATCGATCTTTTTCAATCATGGGGCCCAATTCTAGTCCAATCAAGTTCTCAGGGATCTACGACGGCGATGACGAGAATGGCAAGGTGGAAGGATCCAATCCGACGCAAGGTAGAATTAAGTATTCATTGGAGGAAGCAAAGGTAGTGACACGCTTCTTTGTCGATATCTCCAAAGATCCGCTTATTGGCAACTAGCAAACTCACAAAGTTTTTCTGGGAGAGGTCGCATATGGACACAACACCATTGACAAACCTATTGAGGCACTCATGTAGGATTTCGACCATCTCCGAAAGCACTTGAACCAAGTGCATAAAGATACTTCTAAATTCGTCAGCTAGTTCAACAATTTGCGGAAAGTATGGCCGAGCGGCTCAAGCGTGATTGATATTCGAAGGATCAAAATAAGCCTTTCAAGTACGAGGAAGTGAGAAATTTTTTGGGAAACACCCAAAGTTCTGCAACAATACTAAATGTGGTTCGAAAAGAATGAAGGTCTCTGGTGACGAGCAATACTCAACCAACGGGAACGCTGAAGATGTCGCGACTCCCGAAATGGATGAGAGTTTTCACACAGAGCCTACGCTGAATGGGACCCGTCCGATGGGTCACAAATCGACAAAGTGAAAAGCGAAAGAAAATGCTACAGCGAGCAATGGAACCACAGGATTGGATCAATTTACCGAGGTGGTTGAAAAAATTGGTACGATGAGTCAAGCAATGATGATCAAAGTGTAATGCAAATCGTTGTCCAAAGATACGTCGAACATGAGCGATGCCCAATGGCAAAAGCACGAAAACTTTGTCAACACACTTGTATGACAATTAGGATTTATGTGCTTTGTAATTTTTTTATATAATAATAATTTATTATTTATTTTTTAATTTTTGAAATATCATAATTAATATAAATATATATGAAATTATAGATTATCATAAATTAAGGATAAATAAAAAATAAATGGTTGACCATGATTTATGGTTTGATTGTTGTTAGTGTTTGCGACGAAGGTATAAAAACTTGATGTGATACATGAATAGTTAAAATAAAATATTATTTGTGATTTATCGTGTATAAACTAAGAATGCAGATATTAAAGATGACAAGCAAAATAACAATGGTGGGTCAAAGTGATTACTTTGAGAATACTAGTTTGACCAACAATTGAAGTATTGAACCACAACATGACAAAAAAGCCGTATGTGCTGTTTCGGAAAGCAGAATCCCATTAAACAGAAAACAATACCAAAAAAGGTACTTTATTCCTTTTTGGTAAGTCCATATCTCCTGATTCAATATGCAAATCATCCAATGTTACCATAATCTTTTTCTTCTTCAATCTTTTGCACCAAATTATTACATAAAAAGTGTTCCTCCTATTCAAAATATATGTCATTTTTATTTTATGTATTCAAATTAGAGGACGTATTTTTTCAAAAATCACTCATACTAAATTATGATTTTTTGATTAATATAAACTAATGAATGTAAGTTTTAAATTGAGTTACTAAAGGTAATAATGGAATCAAAAGAGAAATAAAACTAGAATGACATTTATTTAATATCAATAAATTGTGGCAAAAATGTCTGTAAAAACAACTCCCAATCATGAAAAGATTATGCGGCTCATTAGATGACGTGGAATTTTAATTGGAGTATTTAATTGTACTTATGTATAATTTAGGGTATTTTCATTAAAAATCAACTTTTAGATATTGAACTGTAATTCTCTAAAATGATACGACCAAAATAGTGATTTGTTGCAGCATTGCCTGCCCCAAATCGTACACTAAAAAATGCATAGTATTTAAAATTATTATTGGATAATAGAGATGGTCTATATTTTTTACTAGTATAGTAATATATTTTGTAAATTATCTCAATAAGTAAATAAATCACTTCAATGGTTTCTATGATAAACACAACGAAATAATTAAATTAGTACTTATAAATTTATTTAACTTTATATAACTAATACTGTATCTATTAATTTTGAATAATCACATTTTTAAAATGTATTAACGTATTGTGGATATTAACATTTAAATTATAAAATAACATGAAATATTTTATAGTACATATTTTTGGTATAATACTTCGTAAAAAGGTTTGTGATTTTCTTTTTGGGTGCTAAAATGGTGCTTGTTCTACATTAACGATGGCATTACGCCTATTAGAGTATTAGGAATAGAAAGATTTGTGGGTGTTTGTTTTATTGGTTTGATGGGGAGTCGATTTTGCAGACCTACAAGACATGAGGTTAGGGAAATAGGTGGTCCAAAGCATCAACTAAATATTATGAAAGTTTGTCATTGATGCATGTGGATTCTGAGCCCACGAGAGAAGAAAAAGGGCCTCTAAAGTTAAGGTTATTCATGTTAAATGATAAAGACAAATTCATGTTTTATTTTCTTTTTCATTTTTTAGTGATTCTATATGCTGTTTTCTTTTATTAGTATGATTCTTTATTTATAATAATATAGACCTCCCTTATATCGAACGCACCAAATTGATACGGTGATTTTAAATACTTACATCAGCTAACTTGTGTTGATACATCAGCAGAAGGACCACTTTGATAAAATTCAATTACCATTAGTTGTCCCTCTCTAATGCCAGTTGTCTAAAATTCGAAACATACTCAGCGAAACAATGACCTATATTTCAGCATAACAATGAACCATACTTTCACACAACAATAAATCATATTTCAACGCAACAATAAATCATATTCCACTTATTTTAATAAATACTTTTTGTTTTAATTTGTATATCTGCAGCAGCAAATATATTTGAATTTTGTTCCGGCGATCGAGCCAAAAATTCATTTATCGATGCATAAATCGGGCGGTCTGGCGGATAACTCTAAAATGAACTACATAATTTTACTAACCAATAGATATTTAGGAGATTATTAAATTATTTATTCTGTAATTATACATCACAGAAACCCAGGCAGCTAGCTTGGGCTGCATTAGAAATTTAGAATCTACAATAGTAGATCATTAACCGCCAGTTTTATTGTATTTACTTAATTTTAATAATACTTTAATATGTATTTAAGTTTTTAAAACAGTTGTTCCAAGCTTGCAAGTATAATATATTATACAAACCATCTCTAATTATTTAAAGATACTTGTGTAGTATTATAAAACATTATAACATATTCAATTATAAAACTATCATATGATTATATGAATGAGAAGTTACACATGAATCTCACGTACTCCCACTGTATAATCAAGTAGGGATGACTTAATAAAAATACAACTATTGAAAATCAAACGGTACACAGACAGTAAACATTTAACAAAAAAAGTGATTTAATTTGTAGTATAACCATTATTAATGAATAAAAGTGAAAACTGAATATCTTCTATAATAAGAGAAACAATAAAGTAGTCTATAAAAATGAACACCCATACATCTCCACACCAACACGTTAGCAACTTGACGTTGCGGAATCTGCATGATTAAAGCATATCAGCACTCATCCACGAAGACTACAGCCAAAACCCTCACAACAAGAAACTTCCAAAAAAAAAAACTCAACTACTACATAGCATGGCAAGGCAACTACAAAGGTAAACAATTAATCCCCCAAAATCTAAGTCTTTATATCCAGAACCACTAAAACACAACAGCAAAAGCTGCGCAAAAAGTGCCTAAAAATGATGCATTGGAATAAAGACTACTTAGATCTCATATTAGTTCCATTGGGATTGCTCCTCATGTTCGGATACCATCTCGTCCTCGTCTACCGCTACCTCCAGTGCCCTCAGAACACCGTCGTTGGATACGAGAACCATAACAAGAGAGCTTGGGTTAGAAAAATGTTTCAGGTAATGATACAACCCTCACTTTCCATCCCTTCATATTTAGATGGAGTTCTAATTTGAATTTGATCTTCTCAATTTTCGAAGATCAAAATCGAGGACAGAGGGCCTGCAATAGCGGTGCTGAGCACCAACGCGGGTGCAGCGACATCCCTCGCCTCGATTTCCTTGGTCCTGAGCTCCGTGATCGGGGCGTGGATTGGGAGCTCGTCGGTGAATCTCTTCACTAGTAGGTATATCTATGGCAGCAGGAACCCGGCCTTGGTCTACGTCAAGTACATATCTCTGCTTTTCTGTTTCCTGGTGGCGTTTGGCTGCTTTGTTCAGACGGCGAGGTACTTCGTCCACGCCAACTTCCTCATCAGCATGCCCGATAACGATATTCCGGTGCACTGCGTCGAGAAGGAGGTGATCAGGGGGAGCAATTTCTGGCTCATGGGCCTAAGGTCAGTCTACTTCGCCGCCAATCTACTGATGTGGGTGTTCGGCCCGATCCCGATGTTTGCCTGCTCGGTGGCGATGGTGGTGGTGTTGGTCACACTTGATATCAACACTACCCCTTTGCATCACTACAAGCAGTGATGCTAGTTTCCGGCGGTTGAGCTGAGCCGCCATTTCGAGCACGGAAAATTTGGCCGGAGGCCATTGGACTGTGGAACGGGAAGAAGCCTATTCTAGGGCTAATCTAATGTAAAATGTTTTACAGATTAATTTACTGAATTGGTTGAATTATGTTGGATTAGTACAAGGTTTATTCTTTTCGACCTTGAATAGGTTGTTTCAGTTTGGTGGCTTTTCTGTTTCTTTAACTTATATAAAACTTATAGTAGTGATTTTTCTATTAAGAACTCTCAACTTGCTTATGACATGGACGATGATGCTAATTCGGCTGCTTATCGCCGTGTTATTTAAGTCAACTTATCCTCAATAATGTCCTTGAATGATTGGTCGAAAGTCAAACTACATCTGGACGAGAAGAGAAGATGGTTGAAGGATGCCTCAACTTCGACGCGACAAGATTCTCTAGTTCGAACAAACCTTGATGTTTGGTTTAGGTGATAGCATGGATATAATATACAATTATCTACTACATACTTTGATAGATTGAAGGATAATTGGATCATGTAATCTATTGGATTCTGATAAACTTTGAACGAACGATTATTTTGGGTGATAGTTTGAACGCATAAATACTCCATCCATCCCAAGTGTCCTATTCGGAGGTTAATTTTGTCCATGTATAAGTAGGGATATCAATCGGGCCAGTTCATCAGGTTTTGAATCAGCCCTACTCGGATTATGGTTTAATCGGATGCGGGCTAATCGGGTTGAAATTTTATCGGATTAAAATTTTTCAATCATAACCCTAAATGTTTGGATTTCGGGTTAGCCCAACAAGCTAATCAGGCTAAAAGCAAACAATAAAAATTAATTTTTGTATATTTATTCTTAAGGATCCTATATTTATAAATATAAACGAATACAAAAATTACATATATAAATTATATGACAAGTATAAAATTCAAAGTGTATAACATTCTAAAATAGTTTGTCTTATAGAATCAAAGTGTCTTAGATAAAAAAAAAAAAAAACACTAATTTAAGAATTATAAAATTAAAATGAAATTTCTGTAAATTTTAAAACATGGTTTCGAATTTATAGTATTTCTTATAGTGAATTTGAATTTTCAAATTCGTTTATTTATGGTTATTTATATTAGTAAAAATCTAATGCATATATTTATTAAATTAGAAGGTTAATTTTATTTGTGTAGATATTAATTTTATCAAAATTATCATTGAAGTGTCAAATCAGCTGCCAAACAAGACGAAAGAATAAGTAATTTTTGGACCTAGGGCAGCCAACTCATCGGGTTCCAACTAAACTCTAATCGGGTGCAAGTTAATCGAATTGGAATTTTAACGAGTTATTAATTTCCAACCCTAACCCTCTAACTTTAGCAGGTTAGTCAGGTAAGCCCAACAAGTTCAGACTGAACTAACATACCTATGTACAAGTATCCAATCTCATAATTTCATGATAAATTTTTTGTCAAACTTCCCATTTTACCCTTATCATAAATGCAAATTCTTTACTTTTTCAATTCCAGTGCAATATAATAGGGATGATAATAGTAAAATTATTTGCTTCGTTGGTATAGAAGTGTTGACAATTATGAAAACTTCGTTGAGGACGGAAGTAGTGTAATATAGGCTAATGTACCACATAATGAGCAATCGGAACTTGTTAGATTGCGTAATTATTCAAATACATCAATCTACCACCCACAGCGAAAGCCTCGCCTGCCAAAGTCAGTCTACTCGTTTGGCTATAATACAAGTTACGTCATTGGCGGCGAATCATGCTAAGGATTTTATTTTTTTTAATGTTAAATATTCTTATCAAGAATATCCAATTGCCAAAGTCAAGTCTTCAAAAATGTGATTTGAATAATAGAGTAGTTGTTGCCCCATATCGAGTAGTTATCTGCCATGTGATTCAAATCCTAGGATTATGTAGGATTTGCATGGATTGACATGTACACTTTACGAACATTTACACTAATCTTTTCAAGGCTGTAATTTATAAAAAGATATTAGGAAGGGCGATTTTCTCAGCAATTACCTCACTGATAGTAACCATTCTCTTTACTTTATGCATAGGCGTGGCCGACGACGAAATACTTCTAGACAATGTCAAGGCACCTTAATCTAAACCTAACCAATATATTAATCATCAGCTAATTACATAGGCAACCATTAATCGCTATGAATCATAAATGAAGGATCAAAAACTATGTTCATGCAGGACTAGGAGCTTTCGTAATGGGGCCAACGTGGAAGAAAGAATACTTGGATTTTGTTTTAGTCCCGGGTGGTTTACTAGTCATGGTCGGATATCATCTGTTTCATCTGCACAGATGCATTAATCGGGCTGAAACCACGGTCGTCGGATACGAAAACTACAACAGGAGAGTTTGGGTATCAAGAGTGTTGGAGGTTAGATTATACTGTTTTAGTTAATCTAGGGTTCAAAAATAGTTTGTGTCCCCAATTTGCAGTGTTTTCTAAAAAATGTACTCAATTTACATTTTCACTTCAAAAACCGTCAATTGTGGAAAAAGTTTGACTTATGCATAATCCGACGATGAGATGACGTGTCACCTCGCTGGATTCTTAGGGTTTAGGATTTTTTTTTCTGCAAACTTTTTATTGAATAATGCAGATTCTCGCAAGATGGCTCATTATTCCATCGCTACATTTTGTAAGACGGGACATAAATCAAACTTTTTCCAAAGATGAGGATTTTCGAAGTGAAAACGCAAGTTAGGGACTTTTTATGGAAAAAACTGAAAGTTGGGAACAAACTATGTTTAATCCTTAATTCTATACAAAATATGTAATTTTTGCACAAAAATTAGCTTTGATGGAAAAGTTTGCAGGTTGAAGTGAAGGATAGAGATCAAGCACTTACAGTGATGGGGAACAACTTATCTGCAGCAATGTCTCTGGCCTCCGTTTCCCTTGCTCTCAGCTCGTTGATAGGGGCGTGGATCGGGAGCTCATACCACAACGAATTCATAGCCGCAAGAGTCTACGGAAATATGAGTTCAACCATTGTTTACATAAAATACCTGGCAATTCTCTCCAGCTTCATGATTGCCTTTGCTTGTTTTGTCCACGCAGCAACGAACTTCGTTCATGCTGGTTTCCTCATAAGTTTGCCCAACTGTGTAATGCCTGCAGGCAGTGTTGAGAGTGCAGTCATAACAGGAAGTAATTTCTGGGTGGTCGGGCTTCGATCACTCTATTTAGCCACCAATTTGATGCTGTGGATTTTTGGTCCAATCCCAATGTTTGTTAGCTCAGTGATCACAGTGGTGCTTCTGCAATACTTAGATAGGAACACAACCCTACTGCCTCAGTATGATCGACCACTGAGTTACGACACTTTCAAGAAGATCGATGATCGTGAAGAATCAGAGGACAGTCTAAACGGGAAGTCGAGTCTCCTACCCACGCCCCTTCGGGCATGAGTATTTTCTTGTTCTATGTAAAATGTACTATTGCCTTCATAACAATAACAATAACACCAAAAAAATTCATATAAATAATAGAGAAGTTTGTAATAAAGAGAGGAGTTGGTAATTCTTCTCTAATGTGAAGGCTCAGTGATTCTTCATATACAAATAGAAGAAACAAACCTGTCCACATAGTTACTAATCTTGATCTTTCCAATTAGTATAATACCGTATCACGACACGAGTTCTCAAGTTCTATGAGATGGCCAGGGCGACAACACCTTCGCCTGCCGTCCAATCTCCGTATCCATTACTGCATATCATCAGAACTTTGATCCTTAGTGGAACTCGTTACTCCAGAATCGTCATCTGGTTTTGAGTCCAACGATCTTGATGGTGCTTCGCCCTCATTATCGGATTCTTCCATTAACGAGTTAAAGGCAAGCTGGCCGGAATAAAGAAGCAAACCTAGAGAGTTGATACCAAAAACAAATGTAGCAAGGTAACACAACCCATTGATGATCGTCCTGTGCAAGAGTGAATGAGAAAAATGATTAGTTTAGTATCGAATACGATACTTCACTTAGCAGCAGGAGGCAACGAAATTACCTTACAGTTATGGTTATCTGTCTAACCTGAAGGGAAATTTACAAAATAGAAGCATTAGAATGCATGTAAACAAACCTTTCCAAATTCATTATTTTCATGATTTATGCAAAAGATGGTAAAGCAGTTACGCATCTACAATCTATCTTTCTCGTGTTAACCGCAACTAAGCGCCATCGGGTTATTAACTAAGCCATAAATCTACGTCTGAATTTGATGCACAATTTTCAAGAATCATGAGCAGAACAAGGGCTAAACTACTATTTGTGATGGGGACCAAACAGAATACATACTGAGTAATTATCTGAAATTGTTTGGCGGTTGAGAGAGGCTTCAATCGTAGTCGTGAATTTGTACAGAATGAGTGCAAGCACGCCAGCTGCTACAGCGCCCAAAAACGCCTGAACAGGCGAAGGCGGAGACTTGCCATCAGCTGGAGACAGAGTAACTGATTTCAAGTTATCCAAGGCCTCCTCAGTTAGTGATTTCTTTTCACCAGATGATCTAAATTTCTGTTCCAACAAAAAATTACCAGTTATTTGAAATCTGTATAAACTCTGCAGAATGACATGCAACAACCTTCGCTGTAAAATGTTTGTTCAATGAGATTCAACAATTTATACATTTCTCACAATGCTCTTATTCATAAAGTTAACTATATATTCAGTTAAAACAAGTGTAATCAACTATGTCCCTATTGTTAAAAGCATTTATGTAAAGATATTCTCATTAAAGTGTTCAGATCACTTGAAGATGGAACTACCAACCATTCTCAAATTATTAACATGTCACACATTTACATATTAGTATGTCAAATATTTCAAAATTATTCCAAAATAGCATATCTCAAATTTCTTATGATCCATCGAATACAGTTAATAACCTAATATAGGAATGAAACTTTATTGGCCAGCTCGATATTAGCGATTATGATAGCTATAGATATCAACATAATTAGATTACTTCAAATAGAGTTTGCTGTAATCTTAATTATAATGATAATAATATAGTGAATAAGCCGTCGATTAATTTATCGAATTATTAATATATTACATATCTTAAAACAATTGTACAGGTTTCCTAGTAGATAAGCTGCGCCCAATTTAACTAGAAAGGGGACTTCTATCAAACAGATGATACGCAAAAATAAGGCAGATTCTACAGAGACAGAGAGAGGGGAACATAAACAGTACCGTCTCTTTGGCACGCTTGGCGCGACGGCGGAGGGAGCGGAAGAGGAAAATTGTAATGGCACCGGTGAGGAGGACGCTGGTGGCAGTTTGGAGAGGTGTGGGGTCGTCGTCGGTAGCGAATAGTGGGGAAGTTGAGGGTGGGAGCTCCACGGGGCCCTCCTCCGGCGGCGAGGTGGCGGTGGCGGCGGCGGTGGTGGGTTCCTCAGATAGCTGGGCAATCGATATTTTGCGGGCGGAGCAGCGGCTGCATTGTTTGGTGGGTCTTAAGGGGAGATTGAGGGAATGCGAGAATGGGAAGGGAGAAAGTGGCGGGAGGAGGTTGTTTGGGGCGGAGCAGAGGCGGAGCTGTTGCTGAGTCAGCAACATCTGGTGGTGGGTGATTAATTTCTTGGATAATTTCCCTTTGAATTCGTCACTGCTGTTTGAATTCGGAAATCTATACGATAACAAGAAAATGGTACTATCTCGAAAGCGAGTGGTACAAGTGTTTGCATGATACTGAATGATTTTGGAGGATAACTGGGCTTTGTTGAATAGGCCCATTTTGATATATGTATACTGTGCCCGCCCCTCTTACTTTCTTTTTATATTTATTTATTTATTTATTATTATTATTATTATTATTATGGTCTCAATTTTATTTTATTCTTTGAGTTAAAATTAAAGATATTTTGATCAACTGAATTGTGTTTAACCAAATTTGATCCTGAGATCTTCTAATGAGTTCAGAGTGTTTAATTAATCAATTTAACTCGTTCTTATAATATCAAAAATAAAAAATATGAAACAATTATCATTATTTTATTTGTAATTGATATTTCTGAAATTATATATTATTGTTAAACCTTGTTCTTATATTTCGCTAATAATAATAATAATAATAATAATAATAATAATAATAATAATAATAATAATAATAATAATAATAATAATAATAATATAACACTACAATTGACCTTCTCATTTCCTCTTTTGTCTCCTCTAAGTTAACCTCGAATGTCTATCCACTTCAAGAAACAATTAATACAAGTCTCTTAATTAAACCATAACTTTTATCTTGCCATAATCAAACATCCTTCTGGGAAGCATAGATCTAGTACAGCATAATCACAAAAATCCCCCAAAGAATGTCTGGTAGGTACATAAATTTTATTTAACAAACATCCCTAGTTATTCACAAGAAACAAGAAAACCGAGTCTAACCATTAATCTAAATCGATGGAATGCACAACATCACTACTCATTTTCCTCTTCCGTATGGCCTGCAGGCTATTGCGTACAAGGAGAGTTCATCCAATCTGTAGCCGCTGGGAGCTTCCTCGTTACAAAAATAATAATAAAATAAAATCACTAAATGAGCATTATTCTTGGTTGACATTTGATGCGACAGCTCTAGCCCAAAACTTGATCTGCGCCTTCATATCATCATCCTTGGATCTCTTGCCGCCCCATGTTGGCGCATTTCTTCCATGCTCTTCTTCTTCGTGGGATTCTGGAATCATGGTTATTGCACCCTGCATCTGCGTCACACCCACATCAAATCCTAAATCTTTGAACCCTTGCAACTCAAACGACTCCAAATCGCTCAAGCTCTTCTGTGTCTTGAGCTGATTCATCGCACGTCGAGGTCTCAATCTCTCCAATTTTCGGTTCCCAAACTCCACCTTCCTTGGTGATGGTGCGCTAGAACTCATAACTGCTGGCACACCCTACAAAAATGACTCCCACCTTTTTTAACTCATGTTTTCCGTCAAACATAATACACCCTAAAGATTAGGCATTTGAATCGTGAGATGCAATTTATAAGAAAGAAGGACGTGATATGGCCAATAACTTAACGTCTCTTGATAAGAATTAGAGCTACCAAACATTCAAAGTTGTAGCATAATAGAGTTAAAGGATAACTTCACAACAAAGTCAATCATATATATATACTAACCAACCAAAAATATATGGTAATCTTATAATCATACGAAAGAATCAATTCATAAATCTCAACATTACCATATATAATTAAATGTATATATCCAAAAAGTAGTACCTTAGCCACAAGATTTATAGGATGAGGCATGACGCGTGTGCTTTTCAAAGAAGCTTGCCTGATCAATTTTCCCATAGAGAATTCGATCTCCTCTTCCTCTTCCTCCCGTATCTCTTCCGTCGCGAGGCTCGCCGGCATCGACGGCGCACGTGCTAAATTACTGGACAACGGCGCCGTTTCCGGTTCCGGCTTTCCTCTTTCACTTTTTTCACTGCCTTTCGCTGTCGGGTTGCTATTTTTTCTTTCCAAAGAAGGCGATGCCTTCATCAGACTAGTCGGCGGCCGAGATTCTCTCGGCCGCGACAGCTTCTTGATGGATTTGTAGGTTTCGTCGTATGATTTTCCGGCAGGCGGCGGGGTGTCGTCCGATGAAGTGCAAGGATGGTCGGAATTTCTCGACATGCCTATTTTTTTGTCGAGCAAGTTGTTGAAGAACCAGCGCTGTTCGAGAAGGTTTTCAGGCGCTGCGGGTTTCTCTCCGGCTTTGTCTTCAAGGGGAAGAGGCTTTGAAGATTGGTCCATGGCTATCTGCTGCTTTGAACGAGATATATATATATACTTGTATATGTATGTGTGTGTATGAATATGTGTACATATTATTATTATGCCTACGGATTCTTGGTATTTCTGATTTTCTTTTTGTAATTAATTATTATGGTTGTCGTCTTCGGTATGAATTGCCAAAAAGGAAAAAATGTGGTTATCGTTAAGAGGTCACGTGCTTTGATTACTATTCATCCATTGCAAATCGGATATGAAAAAAAAAGTGATGAATTTGTTTATTTATTTATATATCAGGGAGAAAATAATATACTTTATTAGCTAACGGGTTCATCATAATTTATATTTTCAATTAATTTGTAGCATTTACAAAAAAATCAACTCACATTTTCACTTTAAAAACCTCCAGTTAAAAAAATCTCCAATTTATACCCTACATTATAGAATCAAATGAAGAAAATGAGAATCATCTTATACATCTTTTGCTCACATGGAAAAAAATATATAATTGTAATTCATCTAAAAGTATGGCTAAATGATTCGTCATTTTGTTGTTGGATTGTATATCGTGAAATATAAATTATTTATTTATTTTCAAAATTAGAGTATTTTAAAGTACAATATCATGAGTTGAAGACATTTTTTGAAAAATATTAAAATTTTGAGACACAAGCTATGATTAGTTGTTTATTTGGATCTAGAGGAGTCCTACACACAGACCCATTGTTTAAGTAGGAAGAAAAACAAGTGGGAGTTAAAGTGCGGAATATAACATGAATGAAATGCAATTTGATGACATGAATTTGGAAATTTGTGAATATATATGTAAAAATATATTATCACACAACACGCATCAAGGCATTAGGCACGGAACAACTTCAATCTGTCAATCTCAACCACGCCTTTTGTCACAACCAATACCGTCAGCTAACTGATGATGTTTCAACTACCTCATTGTAAAAGGTAGATATTCACTGTTTGCTATATGTCAAAATTAACAGATACGAATTTATGAAAATTAAAATATAGCTAATATTTGGATTTTTGGACGAAAATGTTCTTACATTATTCACATTATTTTTCTCTTTAATTTCTCTCTTCAGCCTATTTCTCTTTCAGCTTTTTTTAGCCATTTCCCGAAGCCGCCGGAAATCGCCGCAGCCATCGTTGGAAATCTTGAAAGTCGCCGCCGCCACAATTCATCATGTAAATTATTATTTAGCACTTAGTACTGTTTTCTGGATCTAAAATGATTTGTTATGTAAGGTATATATTTGTTGAATTCATACTGTGCATACCAAATTTGCATTCAACAAGTTTCGTATGCAAGGTATGATTTGACTGAATTTACGCCATGTATACCAAATTTGCATGGTGTTTCATTTCATATCATGCAAGTTAGGTAATCATGGAATGAATTCAACCACTTCATACTAGGCTTGTCAAATATTGTGTTTTGGTATGCATGAGTTTTGAATTCATCTCATGCAAATTTGGTAATCCTGGTACGAATTTAGCAAATTCATACCAGGATTATCAGACTAAGTTTGATATGCTGGTATGAAACCAAAATTCCCAACTATTCGACTAAAATTTGATCGTACGACACACTTTACATCCATAGATAAATAATCTCAAGACCCAATAAAGAAGAAGCAAAACCAGTACTATAAAAAATCAATCTTCTAAACTCCAAAAGAAATCAAAAAAACAAAAAGAAATCAAAAAGAAATCTTAGTAAAAAAATATTCACACTTCAAATTTACAGATTTACTCTCGATATCCTGTGATCTGCCGCCATTATTTTGTTGTTAGTTGCAACAAATACAACAATATCACAACTAGGGTTCTGCAACAATCTCGAGCTCGCATTCTGCTGGGGTTCGATGAAGAACTCACGACTGCCTAAGATTCTATATGATGATATTTAAATTTAATTACACAATTCTAATCAAATCTACTAAGAACACATTTAGACAGGTAGAAGAAGACAAATAACAGATCCCTATACATGCTCGTAGCGTTGAGAAAGTTACCTTATTTTGTAAATTCTTCTTGCCTATTAGTGTAGTAGATGGTTTGCAACTCCCACCACTCATCCACAACAATTCAACCTCAAAATTTGATGGCCTATTCTTCCACATAGCTTGAATATTGTGTGATCAATAACCTATCAAGCTTAACAATTGGGATGAACAAAATCACTAAAGCATGCAACTAGGGGGGACAATTTATGTGTTATGGTATGTGTGTGGATTTCGTTTTCCATTCCTTATTTATAGGGCTAGTGGGCTAGGTCAGAGATTCCAAGGAGAACTGGGACTGAGTCTCCCAATACGCTTAATTTTTTAAGTTGAGAAAAACTTAAATTCGGTCATTTAATATTAATTGAGTCAACAATATAATTAATATTGAACTACACAGCCTAGTCCATATTACGAATATGGCTCCTTTTTTATTTATTTATTTTTCGTGTTCAAGATATCCAATATCTGTTAATTAATTTAAGCTTGATGGTAGCTTTAATTAATTCATCTCTTTCTTCAATAGTGGTCTAGTTCAAAACTTTATTTGTTATATTAATTACAACTGCGCAAATTTGTATTCTAAATTTCTTTTCTGAACACCTCTTGTAGATATTATCAACTCAGGTCATCACGAGACACAATTCTATATCAATAACAATACTAGTACCGCTAAATATTAATTACTATTGTGCAACATATCTGAAATTTTCTTGGATTATGAAAAATCTGCACCTACAGTGCATAACCAATATTGTTAGTTTACACAGCATCGAAGTACGTATCTCACTGTAATCTATTTCAATGTTATACCACACTAGTGTAGTCAGTTGGCCAATGTAGGTGCGAACCTTATAATTGACACTGCAACCTTTCATGATAGAGTGTCCATGTCTATCTAGGTTGAGAACTTAATTTTCTTCTACAAGTAACCCACTGAAAGATTTTCCCTTGCCAAAGTGATAAAGCATATCGTTGACTAGAAAACTCTATTTATTCGTTATAACATTTCCTAACTGTTGTCAAAACAACAGAACATCACCTGAGTAGTGTAGAAAGATTATCATTAATTTCCATCATATTTCTTGTACTTGTAGTCCTCGGGTTATACCTTGTGGATGGTTTCCTCAAGATTTCCTAGCACCCATCTTCCACAATTTCCAGTAAATATCGAACTACCCAGCTATGACTCATTTGTACATTATTTATTTCTCATGTTTAAGATATCCAATATCCATTTATTAATTTAAGCATGCTGCTAGCTTTAATTAATTAATCTCTTTTTCCAATAGTGGTCTAGTTCAATATTGTATTTATAATACTAGAATAAATTCCAACTGCATAGATTTGTATAATAAATTTATTTTCTAAATACTTCTTGGGGATATTATCAATTCAGATCCTCCCAAGAAACAATTCTATTTTATAACAATACTAGCACCGCTAATTAAATATTTAATTACCACTGCCCAACAAATCAAGAATTTTCTTGGGATTTGAAAAACCCTGCACCTATTAATGTATCAAATTAGTACATAATCAATATCGTATGCTCAATGTTACTTATATAGATTAATAAATAAACAATCGTCGAGACCTTGTTCTTTATTTACACAACATCAAACTATGTATCTCACCACAATCCATTTTATTGTTATACAAACCAGTGCAGTTGGCCAAGATAGACGCGAACCTCAGATCGACACTGCAACCTTTCACGATAAATTGTCCATGTCTATCTAGGTTGAGAACTTAGTTTTCTTATATAATGAACCAACTAAAAGATCTTCTATGATCATAAATCCACCATTCAGTCTACTATGTAGAATGAGGACTTGTTTGCTCAATTTATGATTTATTCTTAAAATTAAGCATCCATAACCACAAAAGGTAAACAAGGTGTCAATATTGAATTCTTCTCAATATGTGAAAAATAAGGTTTTCAATACAATGTAGCGAAAGCATGCTATTCTGTATACAAACCCTAACATAGTGCTTAACCTCACCACCGGATCCCGGATTCACGTACAAACCGACGTTTTCTCAAATATCGAGGAACTGCCCAATCCTGTTCATTAAATCTGGCGGAAACAATGTCGAGATTCTGCAGCGCATTGATCTACGGCGGAACCGCACCGTTGAGGTGGTTGTCGTTGAATGACAGCGCCGTTAGGTTACTCAGACTCGAGAAAATGCTCGGGGTTGAGTCATATAGCCCGCATCCCGATAGACTCAAAACCGCGATAGAGCGTGCAACGATGGCAAGATATGAAGGGGTTAGGAGTGCGATGCTTGACTAGGGTTTTGGGAGAAAAGCGGCGGCGGCGGCGAGATAGGGATGGAGGTGGCCCGATTTGCAAGTGAAGGAGAAGAGAGTGAGGTCTGATTTGTAAAGCGGGGGTGGGGCAGATGGAGGAGAAGGCCGCATGGCAGCGGATGAGGGCTTGCGATGGCGGCGGATGGGAAGAAGAAGGGAGGCTAGGGTTTTTGAGAGAGAAGGTGAAGTAGAGAGAGAAAGTATATAGAAAGAAATATAAAGAGAATCCATGAGTTTTAAAATAAAAAATTGTGAAAATGTAGTAGCATAAATTTGGTTATAAGTTTAGAGATATTTTCGTCCCAAAATCCAAAAGTCGGTTAGCTATTAGTGTTTTTAAGTTCGCAACCAACTATTAATTTTCACTATTTTGATAGATTATTTCTGACACATTAACACTATTTACTTCTAACATTTCTCGCAATTTTGTGGTGCATAGATCTGCTTTGAAAGATTAGTGCTTTAGACTTTAGAAGATGGTGGGTTAGGACTTTAAATTTACTGTTGTACAACATGTCTTGTTGATGGGATTCATGTCATCACCAACAATTAATTTCAGACAATTTAATATATATTCAATGTTTGTTCCCACCATTTTTTTCTGGTAAGGAAAACTATCTTCTATTTTATTTTACCTTCTGCCTAGAGAAGAGGTAAATATATCCCACATAATTGAAGAAGATATAATACTTTCTCATTTATAATTTCCGTACCTTCTCATTTACCCATTTCCTTAGAGTTGCTCTAATGAGGTCCAACCCTTGAATTATCAATGTCTACTTGTTTTGGGCTATCGTTGCACTTTTCTTTTCTTTTTTCTTTTATTTTCTACTCTATATATATGACACTGTTTGAAACTTGCTTCTAAGCTTGTTGCTAGTTGGTGTTTCCTATTCATATTCCGTTGGTACCATATCCATGTGTATGCTTCATGTCTGAAATGCACCACTGTTATTGCAGAACATGGCATACTTTAATATTCATAGATTATAGTACTTGCCACTATTTGGAGATTTTGTTTAAGAGCTACTAATTCTACCTATGGTTGGCCAGATTTGCTTAAGATCTTTATACCTCCAGGGAAATATAATGCATAATCTATTGAAATTTATTAAGCAACTTCGGGAAAATAATTAATAATTAAAAAGAAAAAAGAGCCGACATATTTATTTAATTGTTATTAAAATATCTTTTCGAGTGATAAATTGATAAAACTCATATTCTAGGAGGGTCAAGTGAGTTATTTAAGTGTTTGGTCGTATTTGCCGGTTATGTTACTTCATTATATTGAATTCTCTTTTTAGTAGTTAATTAGTATTTATTCCAATAGAAATTATATTTATATTAGTGGGATAGAGACGCACGTAAGCCTGTTATGTCATAAATAAATTAATCACAATAATTGCTAAATGGAAGTACAGCTGTCGAGGATATGGGGAAGTGGGGATAGGAAGAGGTTCATGAATTTAATTGGAACAAAATGAATGTCATTGAAAGTTTGGAAGGAGAGGATTTGAGTAGCAGATGCCAGGCATCACAAGTTCACAACACCCCATGTGCTTTGTCTTCTATTGCTAATCACGAAATTGATAATTCTGACTATTTTGCTGCTAATCTTGCCATCCTTTTCTGGTAACGACTAATTACATATTTACACATGTATGACCATCTCTGTCACGAGCTACTGATTGTATTATTCCTATTTTTCTAATTTATTGCAAAAAAAAAAAAAATCACATCAGAACTTCATTTTATATAGAGGAATATTATTTTTCCTAATTTCATGTTTTTCTAATAGGTTCTCGGCTTGAGAAGTTTTAGGTTATTAGGTCATCCACAGTCCTGTGTTTTAACCGTTCATTCTCTTATACTATTTATTTATTATTTATGAGCCTCACAGTATTTTTACTTCATCTCTTAACTAAGAGACAACACATGCACTCCTCATCATTTAACCATCCATTCCCTTAACTATTCATGGAACTCATCTTTTAATTTTTTATTCATTTATTTATTAGATTTATTACATTTTCTAATTAAATTCAATTTTTAATTTAATAAAATAGGTAGATTTCATTAAAATATTAAAAACTATAATTAAAAATTGACAAATTACATAATAAAAAATAAAAAATTATACAATTAAAAATCCTAGGAACACATTATTGAAAGAGGAAAATTACATAATGAAAATGCTAATTAGTCGTGAAGTCACAAAGCGAGCCCAAATTTCTTCGATTAAATCGCATTGGAGCAGATCGTGGTTGGCTGCATCACGCGACGACTCACGACACCTTTGATAGTCGCGGAATGATTGCGGCGCACCTTGAAACATGTCGGAAGAGGCTGCAGATAGTAATTTGCAGTCGCCACTTGAAACATGGACAGAAGTTGTTTCGCGCTCTCGTCGTCAGAATCGTCAGAGTCGGAGCCAAAGTGGTATGGATTCATTTTACCGGAAGCTATGAGACTATGGAATTACAAAAACGAGAGAATAATAGAAAAAAATTGTATGGAATTGAAGTGGGGAGGAAAGGGGTACTTATAGTAGTATGAGAGGATTTAAAAAAAATTAAATTTGAAACTAGCCGTTTTTTTTCGTTGCATTTTCTTTAAATTTTTGAATTAAATAAAAATATATATATTAAAACTGCATTAAAGTCGCCCACTCGCAAGGAGGCGAGTGGGCGACACGCGTCCTTTTGATTGGTCCGGGGGCGAGAGGCGCGTGGTGGGCGGCCCGCCCTCTTCCCTCCACCTTGCGACGCCCGTCCCGCCCTCCACTCTGCAGCGCGCCCCGTCGCCGTCCTGTCCCGCCGATACGGGACGTCCTGTCCCGCCGATACGGGACAGGTCCGACCCACTGCGGATGCCCTTAGTAACACTGTCTCTATACCATCATTCTCCTTGCACTATTCATTAATTATTTATGGATTCCATGACACTTTTTATTCCATCTTTTAATCAAGAGACAACAACCATATTTGTATCTTTTAATCATCTTTTTCCCTTGCATTATTAATGGGTCTCTTCTTTTAATTTATTATTCATCCCTTATTTCATATATTTATTAATATTCTAATTAAATTAATTTTTTGAATTAATAAAATATTTGAATTGTATTAAAATAATTAAAAATCAAAATATTATATAATTAAAAAACTAAAAATTACATAATTAAAAATCCTAAGATTACATAATTTTATTGAAATAATATCGTTATACCCATATGTATTTAAGACACGTAGTGAATAAATTAAATTAAAATGACATTGCGAGATATTATTTCTCAATAGTTTAGTCTAGAGGTTGGAAATATTTTTTACACATATTCTAATAAAAATTTAAATATACCATCTAAAAATAAAAATAAATGAATTAAAAGAAAAATAAACATAACAAACAAAGAAAATGCGAAAATAAAAAAAGAAAACAAAATAATCAAAATTAAATGGAAATAAACGAAATAAAGAAAAAAAATAAAGAAAAAAGCTTTAAAAAAAAACAATTGACAATGCTAGGTTTCGAATCAAGCACATATTGCTTTCATGAGAGTCTTTTACCAATAGACCAACCATCCATTTTGTAGTTATAACAACAAAATACTTATATAGTTAAAACACGAGTGTGGTAGAAGTGATTAATTCATCCCACGTCGAAAATTTAACACATCTCACACTTTTCTCCTACCTATTTGTATAACAATTTCCATTCTCACATCGAAAATACATCAAAAGAGAGTGTGGTGAAAGTTATTATAAATATGATCGTTCACCACTGTTAAAAATTCTCATAAAATTTTTAATTTTTGATTTTCTATAGAAAAGGAAAATTGAATTTCAAATTTTTATTAAATAATTTTTTGCTTTTTTATTAAAAAACAATTATTTAAATTTTGAAAAAAAATTTGCTGGATATGCGAAACACACTCGCACGCCCAGCGAGTGGGAGAAACGCACGCCAGTGATTAGTTGCGGGTATAGGTTAATTGGACTATATCCCAAAGAACTGAAGATTAATTGGACTATAACTTGTGTAGATAATCTATAGTGGATGCATTTTCTTTATGGATAAATGCAGCTCTTGTAATCAAATCCTAGAGACATCGAAATTTTCATATTTTAATGCAGTTAAATTACATGAAAAAAATTAATCTTAAATTTTAGAGTGGGTTATAGGTTAATTGGACTACAGCCCTAACAAGTGAAGGTTATCATACTGGATAGTATCTCATATTCGTAATCCAAAGACTAGAAATGGTTCTCATATTCTTACGTTAAGAATGGTTCTCATTTGAACCTCTTCATTCGAACCTGTTTAAGATACGCACTACCCAATTGGCGAAAACATGCTCTCGCTATTCAACGTTTTGATAATTATTCTGGTTTACTTCAGCTTTTTGAGGCTTTTCCTCTGATTAATGAAAGCTTTCATTTGGCGCTTACATTTACAAATTAATAAAATAAAATAAAAAGAAGATGCTAAAGACCTGAATTGAAATAGGGAAGTAAAATTGAGTTGCAACTCATAAGTTTTTGAGGGTGTTAGACGGAGTGGCCCGTTTTATGCATGTCTAGCTAGGGATACTTTGCTCTTGGTAAATCTAATTAATAAATATATGAGGCAAAATATTAAGTACATTTGGATATATGATTGCATTTATCTTAATTAATTAAATTCAATTAGAACTTTATCAATTTTTTAATTAGAATTTATTAACTTTTAATTAAAATATATTAAATTAAAGCAAATAAACTGTATTTATGATTGCAGCTTGTTTATTTTTACTTAATCTGCGTTATGGGAAACCACACATGATCTTATCTGGATTTGCGTGCCCAAATGCATCATGTATAGAGGCTCCAATATTATGCCTGCATTACACTTGTGGCAACCATATTTGCGGTCCAATTCTTTCAGAAGATAATATTCTTGGTATTGTTTTGCTCAAAAGAATAAATAAAATTTCTCATGATATCATATATCAAAGATTGCATTTCAAACATTTAATTGTTGTTCACACCCAATATATATAATATTCAAAATTGTCTGGAAAGACCAATAAAAATTTGATATGATTAACTTTGCTTATTAATCTCTATTTTTTATTTTGTCTAGAACCCATAAAATATCGGAAGTAGGGATTGTCGCTACCTTTTTGTATGTTAAAGATACAAAATCTTTTCTATTGCGAGTTCTTATAACAAATGATACATGGACCATCGAATGATTGTAAGGATGATTATATATAATATTTTATTTCGAGTCGAGGATCGTAAATGGGGAAGTTGATGGTTGAACTATAAATCTCACACTTATAAGTTACAACAGAGGAGGCTAATATTCTAAAAATAAAATCGCTTGAATGTCTCTAAATAAAAAATAAAATAAAAAATTTCCCCACAATAAATTAATGAGGGGGCACATCTTCATTCGTAGCTTTTCATGTAGTCTATTTATTACGTGTGTCACATGCCTCTTGTTAGCTCTACTGTTTTTGTGGCAATGCACTTTGCTACTGACGTTGATGTTCACATGAAAGATTACATAAGAGCACGACTGCACCAGTATACTAATATCATATATACATGTTAATTTG
>JAYDZE010097044.1:0-24295 GCA_034509125.1 Monilaria moniliformis
AGCCACAACCCGGCGGCCGCTACATCCGGCGGAAATGGGGGCAGCGTTAACGCTGCCCTTACTATCATTGAATATTATAGTTTTGAAATTACATTTTATTATGTCACAATTGCAGTTTATATCTTCTTATAGAAGTGAGCTATTGATATATTCTTGTGATGTCAATCTTATCTTGAAAATTATGATAGCATTGTCGAATTATGACTTGTTTAGGTATGACAAATTCCTTAAATTATATCAATATCATATCAACTTTTGAAGGTAGATGAAGGGTTTTCGACGCGCCAATTCCTTGATGAAAAGATATACGAGTATGAAAGAGAGATTGAGTTGAATAAAATTCGTATTTTTTCAAAAAAAAATATCACGATAAAAAATGTAGAACGAGATCTGTTTTGCATCGTATGTAATGAATTTTTGACAACCCAAAAATTCATTGTTCCTTCATCATCATCATCTCATTTTTCGTATTTTTCATTTGGAAATTATGTTAATCATTGTAATTTTCTCGACTCAATTTTATTTCAGCCGGACTAATAAAAAGATTTAAAGAAATAAAAGAATGTCGAGTTTTTTTCAACTACATTAAGCGCTCGTTGTTCAATATAAATTGATAAGCCAACTTTCCAATTAATTTTTATTATGTACATTGGCGGACAGACTAAGGATTAATTAGAGGCTTAAGCCCCTACTAAGTTGAAAATCCTTTTTTATGTGTATAATATTGTCGAATTTTTTATACTTTGTATGAATTATTGTACAAAAATTCTTATTATCACAACAAAATGTGGAAAAATTATTCTCTCAAGATTTCGAACTCGAAATTTAGAATATATAGCCCTTATCAAAACAAATTTCTGCGTCCGCACTGATTATGTACATATCTCGATTAGCTAAATTCATCTTAACACTTTAATATTTATATAGTTAGGGTGCTGATATTTCATTTGCGTGGCTAGTTGGCTGGTCTTTGATGAAAAGTAGCACTCGACAATTTGCAATTTATTATCTTAATTTAATAAGCACACCCATGCACAATACGTTAGCTTGGCCAACCCTAGCCAATTAATTTTATTTTTATAATAACTTATTAGGACTTTTTTTTATTGTTATAACTTAATTTGGTCAATTACATAATGCAATCTCTTGTCATTCCTATACTTTTGCATGCTACTAAGAATCAGTAATTATCTTAATTTATTGCTCATGCAAACTAACATAAATACTTTACTAAAAATTGTTGGGGTGGGGGGGTTATTATTGATTTTCTTACCACGAATATTTATTGACACCTTGATTATAATGCGTATATTTGCTTTGATTATTTTTACATCTTCTTGGTCAATGTTACATTACTATATATCTTCTCTTTTATTAGGAAAAAAACATAGTAATAATACATGCAATAATATTGGCCCTAAACTTCTTAATTAATAATAACTCCGTTAGCATGGATTGACGATGAACTGCAACTTAGTTGGTAAGACGATTCTCCTCCAATCAATATGTCGATTGTTTGAGACACCACAACCACAAGGCTAAATGATAACAATTATCGATCCTTTGATTTTACAGTGACCTATCTACTTTTATTTTGAAAATTATATAATATGAGGATTTTTGAGGAAAATCGGAAAGGAAATCATGGTGAGGTCAAGATCCATATTAGAAACTAGTCAATTCATTCTTATTTTGCAAAATCATGGTGCTTTTTTTTTTTCCTTTGCTCCATAATGAAAGCTTATTGTGATATAAAGGGCCAAAATGTTATTGCTAAATCCAACTTTTTCAAAATCGTGAACAAGCATTGAGATTTGCACTCCTTTTTGGTACAATTATTGAATACTTTTTTATGTAAGTGATGGAATACTTTAAGCGCAAATAACGTTACAGTTTGATACTATTTTTAAAAAAAAAAAATTAAAACCCTAAAATGAAAAAAAAAAAAAAAATTATCGATTCCACAAAAAATAAGTAACTATAGAGATGCAGATGGGCTCAACTGGACCAAAATTCATATGGGCCTGTATGATTTTTTTATTTTTGGGCATTTTAAGCTTGGCTAATGTATAAATGTAATATTACATTATTATTATTATTAGAAGAAAAGAAAAGAAACATTTGATTTAATATCTAAATGGGCTAATCTAAGGTGCCTAACCAATATAAATAGTCATATAACTTGAAGCTGAAACAAAAGAGGCACGTGTCTTTAATATATAAAAATAGACATTTTTTCGGGTCCTTCCATCCTGGATCTTAGGCGATCGCACTTCTGGCCTGCATTCAGGGCCTGTTATTTCCAACCTTTTATTGAAGTAATTTCTCCGGCACCAACAGCGTCCGATGAAGGAAATCTTCACCTCCGGCAGCGAATCAACGACGAATGGGATCTCATCGTCCCGATTCCGGGTGGCATTGAGCGACTAGTGGGCGATGGCGATGGCGATGGGGCGATTCAAGATCCAAATACAAGGCTTGTTGTTGCTGTTGTAGTGGAGCTTGAACAAGAAGGGCTTTCTCATCACCTTTTTCTTCTTCTCCGCCAACCGGCCCAACACCACCACATCTATTACCGTGATCCGTTCCACCTGCCACGGCATATCCGCCGCCGCCGACGGGAAAGCGGGGGCCATCGCCGGAGAAAAATCAGGGCAAATTGGAATTAATATTTATATATTTTGTCTCCTCAAACTTTAATATTGTGTAAATGGACTAGCATGGAGAATGAAGTTAGATACCATATTAAGATGTCACATATATATAGAGAGAGGGTGAGTCATCAATTAACCATACAAAATCTACCCCTATTTGTACGGACAGCCTTGCATTTTCACTTGCACATTATAACTATACTCCATCAATTTATCAAATCTCCTTTATATTTTTGTAATTATAAACATATAATTGGCATTAATTTGCCACTAGAAATCCAGTGGCAAATTGATAAAGCTAGCTAATAGACCATAGCAAAATATTATGTGTTATATTATCCATCAGTACTGTCTAGATCGAGTCAGTTTTGATTTAACTCGAACTCAATTCGTTGAAGAATAACAATTCCGCTCCAACCCATTTGCCACTCTCACTTTTCTCAAAATAGAAATGTTTAAAATAAAATAAAATTTCTATACGGCTAAAGTTATACTTTCTCCATCCACCATAAATTGTCCTATTTGGATTCGGCGCGAGTTTTAAAAAATTGTTTGACTTTGTTATAAATATGAATGAAAGTGAGTGGAAAAAGTTAGTGGAACATGAGTCCCACTTTTATATATTAAGTTTATAATGAAATGTAAGTGTAATGAGTTAGTGGAACGTATAACCTATTTACCAAAAATAGTAAAAGTGAAATGAAATATTTTACTGTGAATGTCCAAACTTCGAAACTATATATTTATTTATTACTAAGTATAGGAAGGGAGGGACAATGAAAGCGATGAAAGCGGCTAAGATATTGGCTCCAAAATGTGGGTAACAGATAAACATAATCATTGGGTTGGATTTAGTGAACCAAACGCATGCATTAATATATGATGTCCAAACTTGAAATCTACATATTTATTTACATATATGTCATATACATGAGCCAGCTTAATTAATATTATGAGGGTCCATCTGCTCCCTCTTGTGGCATTGGACCATGCGCCATGGACCACCTTCAGTTTGCCCTTTTCATTTAATTTTTATCTTCTACTAATGGATTATATTGTTGAGAAAAGGAAATAGTTTTTGGTTGACTTTTTCTATGGACGATATTTTTAATTTTTTTTGGACATAATGAAACTAGTAAATTTTATGATTACATGGCATTCATACAGACTAAATAAATTATTCTCTATTTATGAAATATCCTATATTAAATTGTTAATTTTATAAAATAATATATATATATATATACACACACACACACAAATAGAAACCATCCATCTTTTATTTCATCATTTGTCGTTTAAATAATATGTGCTGATGTGTAATTCCAAAAATTAGTCTAAAAATGACAATGAAGCACAGCTTAGTTGGTAAGACGCTTCCCATTCAACCAATTTGTCGGGGGTTCGAATTATTACGAGGGTAAATGATGAATCATTATAGATCCTCTTTATGCTAAAGGAAAAAAAATCCAATCTAAAATCAACTATTGACAATGCAACTTATTTTTATTTATTTTTTTGCATTATCTTTATTAGTGCTCATTTAATTGATTGACTCGTGTTCACATCTCTCTATTTAGAAACATATATCAATATCACATTTATGATGAGAGTCCTAATTCCTAAAAGTCCAAAGTCAATAAATTTGTTTGTTACGAATCCATCAAGTGGCAATCTAATTGAGTCACATGTCCACATTTATAAATTTATCTAAGTAGTGCAAATCATGACACGTATTGCGCCTACATCTTTTACATATACATTGAGTCGCAAATATTTAATGTGGTATTGATTATTAATGTGTATATTTAATTACATATGCTATTACATGTACGTATCTAGATTATCAATACAATTTACAACTAATTAGTTTATACTCATGAATAGTTCGACATCATGGATTTGTTTAAGTCAACTTATAATTTGAATACATTTGCAATAAATGTTTTTTTCTTTCTCTTTTACTCATTTTAATGTTATTTGAGACGGTTTACATGTCAAAGTTCATATCATGTTATTTGAGACGGTCTACAGACTAAAGCGTGATAGTTGTAATATAGTATACATACAAGTTCCGAATACTCACCTCACACACCTCCAACTAACATGAGGTGCGTGCAAGCTCTCGGAGCACGTTTGATCAGACACACTCTGCGATTTACCTTATTTCGAAGGTCTTAGAATGAGATAGACGACGAAACGCAACTTAATTAGTAAGACGATTCTCCTCTAACTAATAGATCGGAGGTTCAAATCACCACGGAGGTAAAGGATGATGGTAGCCCTTATGGATAGGGCTTATTCTTGGATTGAGTTAATTAAGAGATGGGCCCTACATTAGGTTGGTCCAAAATTAAGATATATATATAAGTGTGGTCCGTATAAGTGGCTCGAATTGGAAATGGGCCTAATTGGCCCCTTTAACTTAAAAAGTGGGCTCACCTTAAATATTTAATTCACCATTCTTTTATTTTCTTAATTCATAACCAATCCTATTATCTAATATTGTGTCTATTTCAAGACCCCATGTATGTATACAATGCCGTTCAAATTTTAATACTCCCTATTCAATAAAGATCAGAAAAGTTCCACGAGACAATCTCATGGGTCAAAAAATTTAACAAAATTCCTCTACTAGATTTGGGAAATCTAAATAAAATATTCAACAATGTGTTTCAATCTAATAAAAAATGTGTTTAAGATAATAGAAGAATCTCATATATTGAATAAAAAAAGAGCATCCATATATAACATGCAACTAATTTATCAAATGCCTCCATAAAAAAAGTATTTATCAAGTGCAAAAAGTTCAAATATGTCTTGTCTTTCTTAGAGAAAAATGTGATGTCTACACTTTTAACATTGAATAATTTTCCTATTCTACAAATTTATCCATTTAGAAAATCATTATTTTTTGTCACATAAATCACAAGCCATGGATATAGTTCTATCAAACTCTACTCCAAAATGCAAGAAAATAGAAGATGCCAATATCATCTTATGTACCACAATCAAGTGCCTTTGCACTGCATTTTGGTTTAATTTTATCAAATTAATTCTTTAATTGGAATATCAAATTCATCAAATCAAATATAACCAAATATACTACTGAAAAAACTCAAGAAAATGAAGAAAATTAATATATTAGCATTTCCACTATTAGTAATGCTCTTACAAAGTCTCATAACCACACACAAATGACAAAACCATCAAAGAGAAAAACTATATATATAATTGTAAACTAGAATTCTAATATCATGGCCAATGAGGGATCCCAACTCACAGAGTTGATCATCTCTCCATCACCAAATTACTTAACACAATCATCACCACCATTATATATATTTCAAGAAAAGGATTCTTGGAAATAAAAATAAACATGAATTTGCTCACCTTTTTTTCACACTAAAGAAAAGTTGAGCCTGGTGTGTAAATGGCAAGATCAGGCCAACCATTCCCTCCACCACCCCAACAGCCACCGTCAGCTCCTCCTCCTCCTCCACCGCCGCCGCCGCTGTCTCCGCCGTGGATGCTCAAGAATCCATCAGCATTGTTTCTAACATCACTCTCCATAACCCGCGGATCCACATTCTGACCTGAACCCAGATCGCCAAAGTGATCCGTCATCTGCAACCCGGACCCGCTGGTCCCTAACCCGTCGAGGAAATTACCGAAGTGCCCCCCGTTGGAACCTAATAGAGAGCTGAAACTGCCACCCGCCTCCAATAAATTCCCGAACTGCCCCACGAAATTCTCTCCCTTCAGCGGCGATGGTTCGGGCGTTTCGCTCTTGCTCTCATTCTTGACACTGGACGCCGGCGACGATGATGCGGCGGCGGAGGGGCGTTTTGTGGCGGCGGAGGCGGAGGAAGAGGAGGAAGCGCCCCGCTTGGAATTCTTCCTCGAGCCGCCGCCAACGGGGATGTTTCGCAAGGCGCCGCCTTTTGTCCAATAGCGGCGGCAGTTTTTGCAGAAGTGGCGCGGCTGAGAGAGATTGTAGTTGTTGTAGTAGCAGAATTTGGTGTTTGTGGAATCGCAGCGAGGGCATTTCAGGTGTTCTTGCTCTGGAAATTGAGGCGGCGGCTGCTGCACTTGCGCTTTGATCTGTGAATACAGCGATGGGTCTTGCATTTTTTGTTTATTTATTTAATTTTTTTTCTGGGTCACGAAAAAGAAATGATTTTTACTATCTTTGAGCGAAATTCTCAGATGGGCTTGATGAGAAGTGATGATTCAATCTCGTGGCTGGAAAATCAAGAAAAAAGGGTTTCTGGAAGTTGTGATCTTTTCGAGATCAAAATATGTGAAGCGGCGAAAAGGGAAGAATCTACAAAGAGGGTCAATATGATTTTTTGTGAGGTTGTGAAAGAATTTGGTTTTTGGATTATGAAACGAGCTCACAGAAGAAAAGGGCCATCAAGAATCAGAGCTCAGACATGAAAAGTTTTGTATCAAACTAGCAAAGAGATTGATCAAGTGTCGATTAATTTCTTCGAAGGTGTGAAAGATTTGAAGAATTATGAAAGATTGAGATAGAAAGAAGGGATCTTTTCCCTGTTTTTTTCTCTTTGATGTGAGTGATCTCTGCAAGTCCGCGTGAGAGCGAGGACTAGAGCTCATCATATATACGCACACACGATTATAGAGAGAGATTTCTCTCTCTCTCTCTCTCTCACACACACACACACAGAGATGCTGGTTTCTCAGCACAGTTCCTCAAATTTGGATTTTGGCTTAGGAGGCTTGAGATGTGGTGTGTGTAAGAGATGAATTGTTCATTGAATAATGAGTTAAATTATAGTTAAAAAATAATTAGATTCTCTAAATCTTGGCTGCTCTATGCTCATAGCCTGAGTTATGGAACTAATTGCGTAGATAATCCAGATTATTCTAATCAAGGTGAGGACCAACAGAATAATATGTGGAAAGATATAGTCAAATCCGGGCACGAAAAGTGCCTTGTTAACCTTTAACAAATGATCATTAGTCCTTTAAATAGATTTGTCCAGAAGATTTTCCTGTCATGTATATTCTTCCTCGTCATACTTTATTTTAAATCCACTTTACATATTCTTTCGTTGAATAATAATAATAATAATAATAATAATAATAATTTTTCACCACACATGTTAATATGATCTAAGTAATGTGTCTATTGATATGTGTTTGCTTTATGGTAGTTCTAAGTATATTGTCCCATATGTACTATTGAAACTTCTAAAAGGAGGTTATAAGATTTTACATGGTACAAATTAGCTTTAATCACGCATTTTCACTTTTATTAATAGCTCCAATAGTAGTATGTGTTTTGATCTTAACTCAATAAATGATTATTTGCAAAAACATATTAAATAAATTGAATTTATTTTCAAATCTAATCAGGTCATTTGCACTATAAAGTTGACATACGTTAGATTTGCAAATTTTTGATTCATTGATACGAAAATAGTTATTTAGCGGGCTAGATTTGAAAACAAAGACTATAGTTGCCCTAAACCAGTAGCAGACTCATAACATAACTTTGGGGAACGAATATTATCAGTGATAAATCTCAAAATGATGCTGTTTGATATCTTCTTCAAAAAAAATCTGCAAATTGTGGGACGGTCATGATGTTTTCTGTCGATCCTTAAAAAAATTAGGCTCTTCTTGTGGTCGGGGGATCAGCCGACCCATCTCCTAATCTGCCACCGCTCTAAACACGATACATTCGTACACACTAATATCACATGCAAATTTAAAAAAAAAAACAAAAAAAAAAACAAATACGTATAGTTCACTGAGAAGACTATAATCACTAATCACGTAATTAACAAAGATAAACAATAAGAGCCGTGATTAAGGGCACCCGAGCCATATGACAATATGCCTTTAGCCGAGCCGAGCCTGCGTGCTAACCAAGCAGTGGAAATAGTGATAGATCAAGGGAGAGCATCATTTGTATGGCATCGGGAAGATCCGGACCGTCCATTTACGAAAGTAGGCTAACCACAGCCGTCCATCTGGGAGAGGAATACACGAAGTCGTAACTTTGGGTGGATTCGAGTGGCCGCCATCCAATGGGCCCAATATTCAATAATGAAGGCCCAACACATGGCACCACCCCCCATCATATGTAATATATATATTTCCATACATATATAATAATTTATACTATATAATATGCTACTTCATCCGTCCCATTAAAGATGTCACATTTGCCTTTTTAGTTTATCCCACTAAAAACATCACACTTTCATATTTGTAAATGTTTTACATTCTCTCTCGTCATTAATATAACCAACAACTTTTTCTCTCATCATTAATATATTCAACAATTTCTTCTCTCTCTATTTACACACACTAAACAAAAGCTACTAAAATTTTGTGTCATCCACAAGTGTGATATTTTTACCGGGACTGAAAAAATATTATTTAATTTCTAAATTGACGCACTGTCGCACCATGACAAAATTGTAAGCACATTGTCACACCAAAGCGATTTATTTAACATGGGGAATCTAGCATGTTTGGATGATAAATAGTGCACCGATTGACTAGTAGACGAATAAAGTTGAAAAGATGTGTTATTATTTTAATATAACTTGATTTTCGTCGAAATTATAAAATTCTCAATTGATCACAAGCATCGATAAAATCAAATGTGAGTGGTTGAAGTTGCAACAACTGCTGTCGAAGTGAGAGAAGGAAAAACGACAATGGAGTCGAGAAAATATTCCTTCACTTCTTCTTTTTCTCACTCAATATCTTGTACGAGACGTTCGTCTCGTACGACTTTTGAGTATTAGTAGAAAGAAAAGCTCGTGTTTGGTTTTTTCTTTTACTTTTATGATAAAGTTTTTTGTTAGAACGTTTTCACGTGCACACGTATGGAAATTACATCCAATTAAGTTAATAAATTCTAATTAAATTTGATTTTTTTGTGTCTTCGTGTGAGGACGTCTTCATGGGAATATCACCAACTCGGGGCTACCCACAACACACTATCGACTAGTAAATGTGAATTTCTCTTGTTATCTAAAATAAAGAAAAAGAAAAAAAATACCAAATGGCAAAACTAAACTAAGAAAGTGGGACTAAAGAGCTACATGAAATGGTAGCATTGTTTTGAAGTGAAGATTTATTTTATATAATAGTTTAGATATATAGAAATAATATAAATTAATAAGCCACATGTTTTGATAGACTGAAGAACTTTGAATTTTTTAGAATATATAATCTTTCAAATACTTGTATCCACAATATTGTATATTCAAACTATTATCCAAAAGTATATTCTCTCTTCATCCACAAAATATTCTACACTTTATCATTTTTAGTTCGTTCAAATTAATACGTACTTATTTCTATGTTATTATTTGACATAATTTCATTTTTTTTCTATTTATTTACAATTTACCACACATGGTCCATCATTTTTCTGCTCACAACAAATTTTATCTAATAAAGTGAGCCATCTTTCCACTCATACTGCAATCTATCTAATATTTATTAAAACACGTATCACAATCTAATGTGTACTATTTTGTGGAATCGAGACAGTATTACATAAATCCAATAGAAAATTTTCCAAGATTAAAAAAGTACTATGAAGAGTTGGGAGTATTAATTACAAAAAGGGGGGAAGCAAGCACACGATGTGGCACTAAAAATGAGTAATGTTTTGGTTCCTCGGATAAAACGGCATTAGGATTAGGCCAACAACTGATTATTAGTTCGCTTTTCGCTTTTGTGTGAAAGTCGCATGCCGCTAGCGGACAAAAACACCATGAGGTCAATTTTTATCATTGAAATTTTGCATTTACTTGTCCCACATAATATAATGCTCCAAACATGCCACATAATGTTGTCTCTAACTTCTTTTTAATCTTAATATTTTAATAGGGTTGATTGAATTATACTAAAATCACTTTTACTAATTTTTTGGCTTATAATATGATTTCTAAACTTTAGAATTTATGTGATTTACAACATCGATCAAAATCAAGTGAAATTAGCATCGACGTGATTGGCGCAAAGTACACGTCGACTAGCTAACCGGCTATCAAGTGAAATTAGCATCGACGTGATTGGCACAAAGTACACGTCGACTAGCTAACCGGCTATCAAGTGAAATTAGCATCAACGTGATTGGCACAAAGTACACGTAGACCAGCTAACCAGCTATCAAGTGAAATTAGCATCGACGTGATTGGCACAAAGTATGCGTGGACCAGCTGACCGGCTACCTTAACGAGGTCCACGCGTACCGGCTACCTTAACGTTGTCGTTTCGAAAATATAAATCACCATCGACATATATTTTTGTATCTATATTCAAAAAAAGAGGCAAATGTGATATCTAAGTTATCAAGAAAGCAGCTCAAGATTGTTTTGGCTATCTGAATAGCTATTTTATTATAACAGAACCATAATTATCGATAGGCTTGAAAAATATTGTACAAATTAATAGAACCCAAACGTCCAATACTTTTACAAAAGAAATATCAATAAAAACTCTATATCCAAAAAAATAAAAGTGAAGGGCCAAAATATCCTACAAAAGAGAGATCCATCCAAGTTAATAAAACTTTCCTGAAATTTAGCAGCAGCTCCTCTCCAGCAACATTTCAAGTAAAGACTACATTTACCTTAAAACTAGAGGCAATATAAGACACCTCCTGTTTGTAGGAGAGCGACAATGGCATTGCTTCCCGACTTCGACTTCTGTCCAGCACCGGTGGTGAGACGAGAGCTGCATCTTTCTCTTCGAGAGGAGAGTAAAAAATAAAAGAAATTTAGAAGGTGAAAGTAGAAAAGATGGAGAAGGAAGGCAGTTTTTGCGGAGGTACAAGGACACATTTGCTCCCTTGTGAGATTCTACATATAACCACTTTGGGACCCTGACGCGATATACCAGGCACTCAGACGTGAGAAAATGGTAGAGCCTCAATCCGCTGAATGAAGCATTCTTAAAAAGCAACCGAGAATGACAGCCAGGTCGCGGAGGAGCTCAGTGTTATGCATAGTACATGTACAAGCTATTCGCAGCAGCACAGGCAATTGAGTTTTCAGAGGGATGCCACGCCAAGTGGAGTAGCTTCGTAGTGAAATCGAAGGAATTGCCGTTGGCATCAACTCCTGGACTCTCTGCACCTGCAACATATAAGCCAACGTTGTTTTCAGTATTGGAAAAAAAGGAAAATTTAAAATGGAAAGCATATGATGTCAGTAATGGAAAAGGGTACCTCTTCGGACAACACGGGTGATGCTACTGCCCAGGGATCTAGAAGGCCTTGATGGGGTCTGGACTTGCCTCCTGGGGTGAAAAATGAAGAATCATTTTAGCAATAAGAAAAATACTATGATTGATCGAAGTATGATAGCCACATAACATATTCTAATAAAGAACCTCGTCGGGTTTTTGCTTGCTTCCAGTGTTGTAGCCTCCGTGCTCCCAGGGGCACAACCAAACACACGGAAAAGATTGCTGAAAATAGTAAATAAGTTTACTTGCACTTTCTCACTTACAGAAAATAAATAGGAAAACAACTAATTAGATATTTAGGATACCTGTAAGAACCAGTTGCAACTCGAAGGCCATCACCACTCAAGCAGCATTCAAATTTATCAAAAATGGAATCATTTTCATACAGGTCACATAGCTGGGCATCAGCAGAGTAAAATTTGATCAGTTCAACTACATTTGTTGAAAATCCTAGGATAAAATGGTCCTAAATGGATTATTCACCTTTGGTCTCAAATATTCATGAACCTGGAAAGTCGACACCGGGCCAGAATCCATATTAATATCCCATAACTGAAGCCAAACATGGAACAAACAGTAAGAGAATAGAGGATGGTGGTTATCATTAAATAAGACTATTACATGCTAATGTTAAAATGCAGAAACATGCAGTGAGGTAGATATCTTCTCACCACCTGGCAACCAGGAAGCAGACAACAGGATTTCTTCAGCCAATTCATGAAGTACTTAAATAAGGCCAGAACAATATAATGCAATCAACTTTTAGGAATATTTAGACATGTCAAACTGCTACCCTATCCATCTATCTAATCTGAGTAGAAGTGCAATTCAACTTCTAGAAATTTTTTGGCACACCAAACAGCTAGCTATGCATCTATGTAAATCTTAGGTCGTTTATTCACTATTATGTAACATATTACCCAGCAACAAAAACTACAGCTTAACGAATTTACATACCCTGCCAGCAATCCTATATTCCTTCACTATCACCAGCTAAATGAAAGGTGAGGTAAATTAAACAAGAACAAATAAGAAGCCTGAAATAATTGAATAATTGGAACATTACATGAAATGCAGCACCTTGTAAGAAATATATAGAACTGGCTAAAGAAGCGTACCTTAAGGGTCATGTAATCACGACTGAGTATGTATCTGCCATCCTTTGCAAATTTGATATCTGATATTGAAGCAATTATCTCAGTGAAAAAGGATCTTGAGCCAGGTGCCTCCTGTTCCTCAAATCTGTTTATTGATGGAATGTCAACATCACAAAAATAAATAGCACATTCCTGAGCAAAGCAGACCAAAGTTGAAGAACACTGTTTCGACAAGAAAATAACTTAAAAGTCTCACAACCATCCAATATTTGATCAGCCCACTACAAAACTTATCGAACTGACAAAACAACAAGAGCATATAACAAAGGCCAGCATAGAACTTACAGCTTAGAATGTGAATCACACAAGGCAGATTGCCGCAGATCAATTAGACGAATTGATCCTTTTGAACTACTATATGCTAACATGTTGCAATGAGTAGGATGAAACTCTGCTGATGTAATCACCTCTGCAGTGAGACATGGAAATGGACAATCAATTGCGATTCCGGATCCTAACCAATAGAAACAGCAGAATGACTTACCGGTTAGATCTTCCATATTTGTTGGTTTCACATCAACAATATTGAAACTCTGATTGCTTATTTCCAAGTTCCAAAGATTAACCCGCAGGTCATCAGCTGATATAAATGTTTCACCATCACTGCAGAGCATTAAAAAGATTATTAGCTAGACCAGAAATCAAGAAAACCAATTTATCAGAAAGAATTAAAAATAGCAAAAGATGCTAACAAACATGAAATATGATTGCAGAAAGCTTAACATGTCAAATCCTGTCTCTACCTCTTATGTGTGGAGGATTTTCAAGCATAAAATGTATTTTTATATAGGTCGCGGCTATATCTAAAGACAAAAGCAGTCGCTCAATTTTCTCCTAATTTAATGCTCCTAACATGTATTTGTAATAAGTGAACTACAATATAGGGCCGGGATTGACTTACTACAGTATGGATCACAGCATCTGATTATACTATTTCCTAGAATATTTCCAAGACCAAATTTAATCATTTAAAGAACCACTTCGAAGAAAACAAATTGGTTCTTGTATATTTTATCCTCTTGGTCTTCTATTCAAGTTCAAAAGCATAAAACTTTTATGACAACTGTACAGAAAATATTTATCAAAGCACATCAGTGTGCGGGGGTAAATATGAGAACTGGAAAGAAGATAAGTATTGAATTGCTTTGCTTGTGCTACTTACTAAAGTTGTGTGCGGGGGTAAGTATGAGAACTGGAAAGAAGATATGTATTGAATTGCTTGTGCTACTTACTAAAGTTCTTTGACGAGTCTAATCAACTCAATGAACAAAAATAAGCATTTCTTTTCCTCCATCTGTAGTTCGAAAATATCAAACCAAACTATGAACCATAAGTAGGCTTTCAGTTTCTGGAACAATTAACTTGATCTTGCCATTCCACCTCTAAGGTGAAGGCAACATTAAGTGGTATAAGATAATAGAGAATAACTGAACAATCAAACTCGTATTAAAAACTCTGCATTTAAAAAAATACAAAACTTCAAGGCCAAAATGCTTTGGCAGATATAATAAGGTAAAATAATATTGATCTTCACCTGTTATTCGAGATAGAATTAATGTGGTAATCATGTGCATGAGCATATACTCTCCTACATCTTGCAACAAGATTTGTCTCACTGCTTGTGACCTACACGTCGCATAACCGCGCGCATTAGAAAAAGAAGAATGAGTGAGAAGTAGAACTCGGTGGGAATTAAACACCAAAACCATATAAACAGTAAACACCCAATTCAATGAGCACCCGAAAATTTTCAATATCTAAAAATGAACACAAAACATTTAGGGGAACACTTCACAGGAGACTATTAATCTTTAATGAAAATTTGAAACTCTAGCTTAGTTAAGTACAAATACCACTGGTAACCGCAGTGAGGGGATGCCCCCAGGTGGAAAGGACAAGTCATTGCTCAAAGAGTTGTTAGACCGGTCGGGATAGCTTCCATTAGCAAGACCCTGCTTCGGACCAGAAGAAACACTGGAACTGGCAACACTACCATTTCCAGCACCTTTAAAAGTGTCAGTGTTCATATCAGAAATTTTTTTGACTTTCTTCTCTTGGACCTGTTTACAGCACAAGATTAGAGCAATGCAGAGAGGAGGAAGCAGACAGACACAATGAAAATCTTCTGAGTAATTATCAACATATTTCTCGAAAATGTAACATATCTCCGATTGGATTTGATTTCTTTTACAGATCATGTGCTTGGCCATGATTGGGTTTTCGTAATGGACACTTGAACAATCTTACCTTCCAAAACTTGATGGTTTTGTCATTAGTAGACAAAAGAAACAGAGCACCATTAGATGCCTGACACCAGCGAATCTTGTTGATTTTCTCCTCGATCTCCAAACTTTTGAGATAATCGAACTGATTAAAGATATGTGCAAGCATCATCAGAATGACTGAGCCTTCTATTCAACTTTTCATTAAGAAAATAGGGGGACAGAAAGAAAAGTTAAAGACTTAAAGGAGCTCATATATCTGAGATATATTTTATATGCAAATATCATGGTTCAGAAAGCGAAAGAAACAATAGCAGATAAGCAAGTGCCAAGAAAGTACCTCAGGTTCATGGCTCTGGAATTCAGTTTTGTAGCGGAATTCAGGATGTCGACCAACTGAATAGTCCATCCTCTCTAGGTCTCTACGATTCCGACCATGCTGCAAACAAATATTTGAAAGCTAAAATGTCATGAAACAGATAACAGAATACACATAAAATGGAACGTTTTCTAGTCAGTTGGACTTGCACCTCTTTTGAATCAGTCCTTTCAAATAACACAACCCTTCCACCACGGTCACCAGTGGCTAGATGGTCACCAGTTTTATCAAACTCAATTGCTGATATGATATCAACTGTAGATGTTCAAAGAAACATAAAGGTAAAAACTCAGTTCTGTAGTCTTTCAGCAATCTTGGAATCTTTGCTGATGCCAATGGAAGCGGACTACTAGAACAATAGTAAGGAAAAAAGAAAAATCATCATGTAATAAGAACCAAAGTAAGGTGCGCAACCAAATGTTCCAAGATACTTAAAATACACGCACAAGTTTACAACATGCAGGCACAGCATGTAGCAACACTAAGATTCATACAAGTTTCAGTAACTGGAAACTCTTCATATTCTCTTGTGATAGCCAAAACAGTAGAAAGTAGCACTAGCACTGTGTAATATTAGAGAAAATTTAAGTAGATAACTGCTGAACAGGCAGTGTCTGGATGGGTCCTCTGAAAACAATAAAAAGTTCAAATTTTCTAATCTTCTTACCACATCCCTCCCCACTCCCAACACAGTGAACACACACACAAGAAAAGGTCTCTCCCCAGAAGACACCCAACTGATTACTGATACGCCTGGAACAGCAGTATGTCATGTCATAATCCGGGATCTCATTACCAATAATAACCCGCATTTAAAGAAAATTAGCACCTTAACAATGATTATGTGTTCACCCACTTGGCCTTCACTGCTACATCAATCCTTCTTAATGAAGGCTATGGAAATTTGGACTCACCCAGTGCGGACTCTGAATAATTCTTAAGAGGAGTCACTAAGACCTAACTTGGCAACAAGTACATGCAGTCACTCTTTTTTAGTATTTTTGTTCTTTTCCTTTTGTATAGATGCAATGAAATCAGGCAGGTGCAATCAATACCGGAACAATGAGAACTGACTAATAATTGAGTAGTTTGTGCTCAAGATTCTTTCCGCATATCTCTGTAAATGACGTAATCCCAAAATATGCATTGATACTATGCTTGCATGACATACTGAACAGACTAACAGAGAATGCATCTCATGAATCTCTCCAAGATCAAGTGTCAGCATACTCTGGCCAACACTTGTAAAATACCAGCAAGACTGGAACTTTAAGGAAGCCATATATCATCTTATGTTGCGTCCTCCATCAAATTAATCAAAGGTACAAAAAGGAATTAATGATAAGGACTAAGGAGACCATATCAACTACTGCGACTTCTCAGACAAGCGTATGCTGCAAAGCAAGGTTAATAGACGTAGCTCCAACAATACCTCAGCTGCTGCATGCAGGGAGTTAACAAGCAAACTCTCACTTTGTCAACATAAAAATTGAAGCTTGCAGTTCAAGCCATAAAAGATCTTCTTCACAAATCCAGACTCATGATTAGCAAAAAGGTTCAAAGCCACGGAAAAAGACAACCAGAATGATTCGCACAGACATTGAAGGATACTCTATAACTAGAAAACATCATAAATCACAAAATGATAGAAAACAAACACAGGCGGAAGATAAACAGGAAAATTTAACAATGAACTCGATCCGCTCTACACCTCTGGATCATCTCTCAATACGCTAGATAAGACACTGACATGCAAACCAAACACTGAAATTCCCAATCAACCACCATTAATTTCTTCCAATTCAATGCATTAACGATCCAAAAAGAGATCAAATCCACAGAAACCCAAACCCTAACCAACAGATCCAAACCCAAAGCAAACCATATCCTTTCTCATCCGCTAATTCATCATTTACCTTCTTGTACTTCTTCGCCGGCCGTCCTCTCGCCGAAGACCTGAGAGAATTTCCAGTCGAGAAGCGCAGGTGGACCCGCCGCAGCTGATGCCACCTCCCCACCACCACCACCGTCCATTTTTCTCCGACACTCGGGAAATCAGAAATAAAAGCAACAGCAATATATAAAAGAAACCTCAGAAAAACAACAGCTAATTTTGCTATTTCCCTTCCTGTTTTCACTTCATTGAAAAAATAATCCGATTTAGGTTTAGGAATCAAACGAAGATCGGAGCAGCACCGGGACGTTGGATTCAGATTCGAACATTTTTCGCCGGAGTGTGTTTATACAATTACAACATCGATTAGTACAAAACAGAAACGAGGATTCGGATTTTCTCTCTCTATGTATAGATATATTGATTTGTACGTATAGAGAGTGGGAAAATGTTTTCCCTCTTTCTATAATTTACCGTTTTCTTTTATTCACAGAGGCACTCTCTGCTTTCTTCCTCTCCCTTTCTCTGTCTAAAAATCCTATATCTATCAATTATCAATACATATATTCTCTCTCCAAACTTTCTCTCTCTTCTTTTTATATATTTTCTCCCATTGCCTGCTAATCTCACCTTGTGTTCGCAAAGACACCATGTTATGGGCGTCTTTCAAATAAATAAAAATAATAATTACCTGAAATTTCCGAAATTACTTTTAATTTTTACTATATTTGCAATAAAGCTAGTAAAAATATTTTTATACGTAGATTATTAAATTAAATAATCAGAAAATTACCCTACCATATTTCTTAATTTACGATTCATATTATTTTTCTTGCTAGGTATTGTGTGTAACTTTAGCTAAACTAACTTAGATATTATTTATAAAAAAAATTGAATTTATTAAATTGATCTTAAATTGAGATTCATATATTATCTAATAAATTTATTAATTTATTTTATATGCATATATAATAAAGTACTAAGTGATTGTGAAATGTTACGTCCTTTTAAATAAAATAATAATAATTTAGATTATCCAAGCAAGGCCCAAGATAACGGTGGCATATAATTTTTTTTTCTTGAACTTTTTTTTAGTGATGATGGGTAAGTCCACAAGCACCATGTAATAAAACTTTGGAGAACCCCACATAGTAAATAAAGAAATTCTAAATAGGGGGCAACATTCGGATTTTGAATTAGACTTTCGCTTCAGCTGAGTCGATCTAAAAGCTTAAATTTTGAATGAAAATAAATCCGAACAGATTCTGGTGTTCAAGACAGATAGATCCTCCTTTAACCGAGGTGCAGCGAAAGCACTACCGAGTTCGAGTTATATTTTATTATTTGTATATACACTATGACGGATTCACGAAATATGTTACGTTAAATTATCTATGAAACTTGACATGAAAATTAGTTTGTATTGTTTTCCACAATTTAAGCTCTCCCATTCATAAACTAATATTGATTTACAATAATTTATCTCACCACCATTCATTTCAACCCATCTTATTCAGCAACCCCATTTTCACCACAAAAAGAGAGCCCTACGATTACCAAACACCATTAATAATCATATGAACATGTATATAAACCCCATTAGTTTTCTCAATCCCATGCACAATATATTAATTTCTCCATATATATAAATATATATATTTATATATATATATATATATATATACATATTTATCACTCTTTATATATAAAAATCCCTCCACAAAATCTTGAATAATGGCCTCAAGGGCCATGCAAGGTATCACCTTGTGTTTGATCCGGGTTATCTCACTAGCCATCCTCTTGAGTTCGGGCCGGGTTGAGGCCCGAAGAACTATCGACGACATGAACGTTATTGACAAGTGCTGGAGAACGAATCCAGATTGGCGGAGAAACCGCCACCAGCTAGCTATGTGCGCCGTCGGGTTCGCTGGACAAATGATCAACAACGTCGGAGACGACGTGATAAATTACAAAGTAACAGATCCTAGCGACGACCCGTTGAGCCCGAGGCCCGGTACATTGAGGCATGCCATGACCAGCATCAAAGGCAAGGCATGGATCACATTCAAGAGGCACATGAACATCACACTTGCCAGACCCCTCCTTGTTAGCAGCTTCACAACAATTGATGCAAGAGGTGCCAATGTCCACGTTGCAAATGGTGGATGTCTGCTTATCAAAAAGGTAAGGTTAAATGCAATCTTATACTTCTTAACATGATCATCACAACTTGTACAAAGATAGGAGAGCTAAGCAATAGGGAAATGTGACAATGTAACAGGCCACTGATGTGATCGTCCATGGCCTCTACATCCATGACTGCAAGCCGCAAGAGCCCGGCCCGGTGAAGGCCCCGGGCGGGGGGATCATGCATTTGGGCCCAACGGACGGGGACGCGATCAGAGTTGTGTCATCTTCAAGGATATGGATCGATCACAACACAATGTACGACAGTGTAGATGGGTTGATTGATGTTACAAGAGGATCAACGGACATCACAATATCAAACAACTGGTTTAGGTTTCAAGATAAAGTGATGCTTCTAGGACACGACGATGGCTTCCGAAGGGATCAAGACATGAGGGTCACGGTTGCCTTCAACCATTTCGGCCCGAACTGCGTACAAAGAATGCCAAGGTATATTATCCTTTGCATGTGTTGTTTTTATATATTTTCTTGTTTCTCATTCTAATCATGTGATGTTTTGTAGGATTCGATTCGGATATGCACACGTTGTTAACAACCTTTACCTAGGATGGGGGATATATGCCATTGGAGGGAGCATGAACCCTAGCATCAAGAGCCAAGCAAACCTCTTCATTGCACCAAAGGGAGGCAACAAGGAGGTATGCATCGTCTCCTACTTTATCGACAAATATATGATAAAAGTACACCCACGTATTAACGTGCAAATAGAATATAGATACTACACCTGATGAACTAGACTGATAGAATCTATCGACACACAGATAACATGGGATAGTGGCGCCACCGGCAACTTTAAATCCATCGAGGACGTGTTCGAGAATGGAGCCTCGTTCACGACAACAATCGATGTGGGTGCTGCAATGAGACCAAACTATGCACCAGATCAAATGTTTGAAGTTGAAGATGGGTGGAGAGTTAGGGACTTGACAAAATCTGCTGGTGCTTTGAAGTGTCCAAAAACAGATAGATGCTAAGGCAATAACAAGAGTGAATCTTTTGAGAAATAACTTCCTGTGCTAATAATATCTTTTAAGAGACAATACTATTTATATTGTCTCAACTTTCACTCATTTTTCTGGTCATATTTCTGCAAAATATTTCTGGATAATATTTGACATCTGCATACTATTATGGAAAGCAAGTTGCAGAACACCACACATTGAATTAAGAAAATTTTAAAACAACCAATGCATTGAACATAACAAAGGTAAAGCAGTCTACAAGCATGATTTGTGGCAGATGGCTGGACTTAGAAATATTTAAAATCTCAGCAACTGAACAAATGGACTGTTGGATGTAGAAACCTCTACTATGATATAAAATTGAAAGGATTATTTTCAATTCGAACAACAAATAATCGATCAGCCTAAAGCTAAATGGAGATGTCGCGAGCCTTGTACATACAGATATAAGCCATATGCCAATCACCTGAAATCAAGGAAAATGTTTAGGTTAAATGTATGTGAGGAAACTGTGTTTTCTAAGGAATCCTGTGAATTGTGTGAGGAAAGAAAAGAAGATCTATGCAGCGCGCTTACCGCCTCCAGATAGTTTGGTGATGTCTTCCTCTCGTTGTGGAATTGTATTATCATCGGCAAATTGAATCCATTTGCCTGTGGTACCACAGAGACGCATAATGAAACAATCTGACGAGAAGAATATGATACTAAAGTAAACAATAGTCTATCTAAGACCAACCATTCTCTTGTTTAACCCAGGCAACGTAATGCCCAGAATCAGCACTTCTACCCTTATGCGTAAGCACAGCAACCAAATCATATATTCCTGTCAAGTGCTTCTCTTTCTCAGGGGGGGCACCTAAAAGGAGAAAGCAAGTCAACAGATGCATGAGAGATCAGTTCAAGTTAAAGAAACTTAGGTTCCACCCACAAAAGCCAAGAAATCACATTATATAAACAGGCCCATTTAAGATTCCCAGAAAATTTGAACACAGAATGTTGCAACTGTGGTTTGTCCTAACGCAACACTCAAATTATATGTATATTTCCTTGATATTGTTCAGGTTCTAAGGAATTTCTTGAATGATGAGTACCTTCTCCAGGTGCAGATACAGATGAATCCCCACTTGCATTTGATGGTCCCTTCATAGGAAATGAAAATTCAATGCGGACCTTATAGTAAGTGTGCGCGCGCAAGGTAATAGCTCTTTTTTTATTGCATGTTATATTCCCTAGTCAGATTGATTGCTTACCTCAGCATCAGTCATCTTAACATCATTGTCCTTAGTCGAGCTACTTTCAATAGTTTTTAGACCAGCCTTCTTCCCTTCTTCGTCTCTTAGGAGCTAAATGTTGGTGTTTGAAATGAGCATACAATCAACAGAAGAAAGAACATAGAACTAGAGAAAACAAAATATGACAATGTTATTTAGTGCATAAGCTAGTACCCGTCTAGGAACTTCCAGTCTCTTGCGGAGATCATCAGAACACAAATCATACACATCTAACGACAATGGGTAATCCACTTTCTGCAAAAACAATTAATTTTCCATGAGCCGAACCGAACCAACAGGATGACACTGTAACTTAAGAATCACAAAATTTGTATCGCCTATATAATGCAGACAAGTTAAATCTATTAACAAATCCGAGTAATCAAATTTTGGTTCCCGTGATATCAAGATTCAGGAATGAATTAGGAAAGAAGTGACAATCATTCATTGAGAATAAAAGAATTTTTTAAAATGTTCCTATGGAATCTAGAGATAGGATAAGTGTGATTGTTCACTTCTTATTGAATTATTAATATATGGTCATATAAATGTAACCGGCTTAGTGTATGTGTTTACAAGAGTAATTAAATAGATTATAGGTTATGGCCTTATGATTTTGTAGTTTTACATCTTTCAAGTTTCAATCGTGGATTCCACCATCAGGGCAAAATAAAGTTCATTTAACCAGAAAGAACTTAAGAATATTACCCTCAGAATCTTGGCCTTCTGGTTGGTTTCTCTTTTCCAGAAAAACCGGACAAATTGAATGGTCAGGTATCTGTAAGTGACAGCATAAGGATTAGCCAACTGGCAAAACCCAGAACTTTCTGGTAAAAAGGTACTATAATATAATATAAATATATATCTATTAAGAGCAACAATGTGCAGAGACAGTGCAAAGCATAGCAGGTGATCAGAAAATGTAAAGCAAATTGTTGAGTATGTAATACATTGGCAAGTCATTTATCCGAGAATCTTTAGTATATACAGCACTCCGACCCAGAGAAGGTGAAGACTTCTCCAATTCTGATGTCAGGGCCTGAACATATAAATCAACAGAAGGATCAACAATTACATCCTTTAAAAGATGGAGACAGGGGAATCTTAAATGTACTGGACAAAGCAGAGCTGTATCATTTAAGCCATGCAAGTAGTAGCATCTAAGTTTATAATTTGACAATGTTTATCATACCACGTGGAAAAGACATAGATTTCAGTTATCACAACAACAAGAGTATGTACTGGGATAAAAGGGAAAAAAAATCCCAATTTTTTTTAGCAATCTTTAGAAATAGAAAAAAAAAAAGGAAGGGATAGGAAGCATATGCAATGAACAGCTGCTCTAAACCTCCAGTAAACCGAATACAATGTAAACACTCAGCAAATATTGAGAAAAGAACTTTATGCTATAAATCACCACCATATCAAACTTACGCGTTTTAAACCTTCATGCAGATGGTTCACCTCCTGCGAAATATGGCATTTAAGTGAATAAACAGATTCTGTTTCCGTACTTTCTTCGCCACTTTCAGCACAATGAACCCTGGTCACAAATAACAATAATTGGTAATCTTAAATAACAGTTAGTGGCTATTTTCCACTCTACAAAATGTTGAATTAGCAGAGAGCACCTATTTTAATAACGATCATTGAAAACTTAATATCAAGTACAAGTTCCTATCAAGTTTTAGAAGCACCTATCTTTAGGAATCCTGCCAAGTTATTATTAAAGATGGAACCATAGAGCAATGGATTAAGCAATGAAACAAGATTGAAAGCAAAGAAAGCATATAGAACAAGCAAAAGCATGATATTCTATGCTAAACTATCAAAAATTTTAATGAGAACATTGGAATCAACTACATATAGTTGGCATACAATAGTAACTACAGAACTACAAGAATACCAGTATACAAAACAGTGGCGTTAAAGCACATAAAACATCAAATTTCACTGGTTAATAATAGTAGAAGAAACTCATGCAGACCTGCTAACAAGTTCGATACCAAAAAAATTCTTCAATGCATCTGCATCTTCACTGCAAAAGAAATTAATAGAAAGTAAATACATTTTTATCCAATGCCAAATGAGCAGAAATTTGAATTAATAAGAAGGATAAAAAATACGGAACACAATAGGAGCACAAAGAGTGTAATGGGAAATGGTTGATGATAATGAATCAAATCAGGTAAGACAAAGTGACCGCAAAAAATTAACTATTGTTTTTAATACTTTGTCCAGAAACATTCAGTGCAAGAAACATCCAGCGGGTGTGTTACCTGGAACCAGAAGATCTCAGTGC
>JAYDZE010097155.1:0-24290 GCA_034509125.1 Monilaria moniliformis
TTTGGAATTGGACGGGTAAGGCAATATTAATTTTATAGTGGTATAAATTAATATTCCAATTGGACTTTAATTAAATTGGGCTTAATTTAATTAAAAGAAGTCCATTGGGTGAGGCCCAGTCCAATTCTCCTTGAATCCCTAGCTTGGCCCAAGAATACTCTTATAAATAGAAGAGAAGAGAAGACAAAACCATCTCCCCTCTCTACAGAAATCGGCGCCCCCTCTCTTCACTCCAAGAGTGAATTTTTTGTCTTCATTCTCTAGTTCTATTAGGTGTCTCAGTTTTGTCCACACAAAAGATACACCTAGGAGTAGGGAACGAGCTAGAAGACTCAAGGTTGGAATTTGTCTCGTGGAGAATGAGCAAGCCAACGTCAGTCTTTGGAGACTAAATTAAGTAAGTTATCTTAAACTTTTAGAAAGTATGATCATAGGATTTAATTTCGTTAATTAATTTCCTACGTGCTTTTATGCGTTCTAGTTGTAGGAATTTGCATGAAAATTTGTGATAAATATTTTCCCATATTATTCCTGGAAAGATCTCGGGTAGGGAATTCCTTCATTGGAATTTAAATTCAAACCCCAACAATTGGTATCAGAGCCGAATCTAGACACTGATATGGGAAAATTTTAATTTTCTGCTTGTTTCCTGCTTGTTTCCGGCTAGCTTTTCTTTATTTGATTTGCTTGGAAATTGAATGTGTTGATTAGTTTATTTTGTTTTGGGATTATTTGTAAACCCACGGGGTTGACCGTGGTAGAATAGGATGTTTTTCGTTTTATTTTTATTGTAATTGTTGTAAAAAGACAAAGAACAAAGAACTCCAAGAACAAAGAACGGAGGTGGGATCTGGGCCATGATTTCACATCGTGGAGCCCCACCCGACAACGTCTCGTGTGCACGGCGAGCCGAATACTCTCATTCAATACAATGTATGCATTCGAATATGGTGGGTCATAAGTAATACCAATACCAGCAACCTAGATTATCTTACCACCCCAATATAACATCACTTTCAACGATATAATTCCTGCAATTAATCCATAATTAGCATGTTTCTAAACATCTAACAATCTAATTATTAAAACTCAATCAAAATTCCTAAACATATCAAAATTGAAACATAAATTACTCAAACCCTAACTATACAAAAAAATCATCAAAAATATGAAAATTAAACCATAAATTTAACAATACAAGTATAATTACATACATTTGGATGGTTTCAATAACAAATGGCGAAACAATGCGAAGAAACGTGCGAAATCGAGAGTAAAATTTAAGGATTGAAGTTGTGGTGGACTGATTCGGAAGGGGCTGAAATGTGTATATCATGAGGGAGACACATGAGGATAATGCGTCTCCCAGAAGACGCATGTCGTTCATGCATCTTCCAGCCCGTCCCTAAAACAATGTCATTTCGCCCTAGACGCATGACGCACATTCATCTTTCCCAATTTCAGAAGTTAAAAAAACTTCCCAAAATGGGAAGTTTTATCTTATATTCACCTAGAATTAGAAAAATGCCCCACCTTCTCAGTATACCCCCATGCCGTCACTTCTGGTTGTCTGATCGCCGCCGCCAAGCCTTCGTAGCCTCTGTCTGTCAATCCCCAGCTCACGTCGTCAATTGCAACCAAAATCCCTCTCCTATTTCTAATTTCAAAAATTCGAAATTCAAGTCCAAACATACCCAACTTTGAATATCCGGAAATTGAAGGTTAGAGACTCCTCTTAACATGTTATATATGCTCTTAAACCTAATAATTGTGATCAAATTGAACAAAGTGGAAGTAGGATAAAAAATTCTTCTTTAATCATTCGTAAGTTTTTTTTTTTTTTTAACTCTTGTAATTATTGATGAAGTGGAACTCTAGTACATATATTATGAATGAATAGGAACGAAAATTGAATTTTGTTTGCGTTTGTGCAAGGGCCGAAAATATTGAAGGATTTAAGTTAGGGATTATGCTTATGTGCTTGAATATGCCCAAATTGACTTGGTTTATAGTTAATTAGGAGCTAATATAATTTTTTTGAATTGAGAATTGGTGAAGATATTTATATCTTAATGTTGGTTATACGAGGATCGAAAAATTTGAAGGTTCTTTTAGCGTTAAATCTATATGTAGCTACTTGACTTATATTTGTAGTATATGTTTTATGAACGTTAGGAAATTGTTTTCAATTTTAGTTTGTGGAAGAAATTTTAGTTGAAGTGGTGAGAGGTGTTGGACTTAAGGTTAAAAATATAAAACTAAAAGTTTAAAATGTTATTGTATGGGAACAGTACTGTCTAGAGGTTGTTAAAGGCGACTGAAATTTGATTCGTGATGAAATTATGAACTATGTTGTTTGAGATAGAAATTTAGAGAAAATTGAAATTTAAGCAGATTATTTCAGAGTTGTTCTTGGAATTTTTAAGTTATTTAATTAAATTAACTTGAAACTATATTTTGGTTGATAACGGAGGGTGATTAAAGTTGAGAAATGAGTTAAACTTGAATTTAGACTTATGTTCTTAAGTGGGTTAGGAGTTTTAAAATTAATGGCAGAAATTTTGGTTAAATGTATAGATAAAGTTAGAAAACAGACAACACGACTTGTGCTGGAAGCACATTGTGAGGCTCGTTTGAACAACTAAAATACCTTATTTTCAGCTCAAAGTTTGACATCACGTAGAATTATGTGTCCTCTGCCTTGTGTCCAAAATTCAGCTTGAACCGAATTTAAATAGATTTAGCCGTTTGGTAGCCTAGTTTGGTCAAGATAAAGCAAATAATCTTGTCGAAAACAGGCGTTTGGTTGAACAAGATTGTTATCGGTGTGGCCCGAAAAATATGCGCGGCCCGGTAAGGCCCGTGGTTACTGACTTGTTTCGCCCAGCTTAGCTAACCCAGTGAAGTGGTCGGATAAATGGACAGCATCGGTAAATGAACCCAGATAAAGGATGTTGTTACTATATTGCCCTCCGAATGTATGCAATGAATTCCCCAATCTTATCGCAACACCATTTTCCCGAAATCGATTCTTCCTGCTCATTTTGTTAAAGGCTTGATTATGTGCCGCAATCCACACCTTCTGAGGTTGGATTAGTGACCCATCAAAATCTTCATATTCGTTCTATCTCTGTTTCAATTGTGTAACCCATCCTGGACGATTTCAACGAATTCTTTCGGTCCACTGTGAAATTCGCTAGAATCAGTGATTTCTTCAAGTTTTGCTCTTAACAGAAGCTGAGCCGACGGACACATTGCTGATCATTATCGGAAACATGACATATTTCACGGTAACCTTGGAATTAAATTTGTTCTGTAGTCTAGTTTTGTGGCTGTGTTAGTCGGTAACGAAAGGTAAAGCTGGTCGACAGTGTTGTAGTTCGTCGGTTTTTTGACTGTTTTTAGAAACCCAATTTGCAATTGAACAATGAATTAGTGTTCGTTCGTAGGTGTATGTCGAATTCGATTAATAGGCGGCTTACCTATGAACCTTTTTCGTGAGAATGGCATTATGCCTAAACTCTTTCCAAATTGTGTTGAGTAATGCGTTATTTGAACATAATGCAGGAGTTCCTTATCATTTCTGGCCTCACCATGTCGCGGTATTGTAAACTTCGTGCATCTATCTACATTGTATTAGAACAACTCAATCGTCAGTATATTTTGCAGAGGATGTGCGCATTCTTGATTTCCGATAATGTTGGGCAACCTAGATTTAAACGGAGAAGGATACGAATTGGGCGTGCATATAACATGCTTACTCGAATGCAAATGCAAGTGAAACACCTTTGCCGGTTAACTGAGGCCACGTCTAACGCATGTATTGATAACTTCAGAATGGATCCTAACACTTTCAGCCGATTGTGTATCCTGCTTAGGCAACAGGGTGATTTGAACGACGGCAAAGATGTGACAGTCGAAGAAGAGGTCGCTATGTTCCTAGGGATTCTTGCTCATCACAAAAAAAATAGGATAGTCAGTTTCGACTACTGGAGATCCGGTCAGACAGTTTCGCATTACGTGCATGTCATATTGAATGCCGTATTGAAGCTTCACAACTTGCTTCTGGTGAGGCCAGAACCTGTGATGGATGATTGCGATGACCCGCGTTGGAAGTGGTTCAAGGTATATAAATTTACCTTTTTATCTCACCATAGTGTTCATATGATTTTGCTTATTCTTCTAGTTATTCTTATGAAAATAGTAATATTGTGATGTTGTGTGTAACTATGTGTATGGTACGGAGATAAACGTAGGGCTGTTTAGGGGCATTAGACGGGACGTATATCAACGTAATGGTTAAGAACGAAGATAAGCCAAGATACCGGACACGAAAGGGGCAAATTGCAACCAATATACTCATTGTTTGTGATAGGTGACTCCGCTTTGTGTACGTGTTGCCTGGTTGGGAGGGGTCTGCCGGCGATAGTCGGGTGTTGCGTGACGCATTATCACGCCCATATGGCTTGCGTGTACCTCGAGGTAGCCAGGATTGTCTCACTATTTTTTCAGACTTCTTGGTAACATTGATATGCTGTGTGTAGGCAATTATTACCTGTGCGACAATGGCTATGCCAACAACGATGGTTTTCTAACTCCGTACAAAGGAGTTCGGTACCATCTAAAAGAATGGGGACCAGAGGCAGGCCGGCCTCAAAACTCGCAAGAAATGTTTAATATGAGGCATACTAGGGCACGTAATGTCATTGAACGCGCCTTTGGTGTAATGAAGATGCGTTGGGGTATCTTACGAAGTGCTTCGTATTATCCCATTAAGACACAAACCCGGCTAATAATGGCTTGTTTCCTATTACACAATTTTATTCGAGGTGAGGTTGACACAGATCCCGTAGAGGAGCAACTAAGAGAGGATAGTGAAGAAGTCGAAGATGACGAGGAACACCCTGACAATGAACAACGCTTGATGTGTCATTTCTGTAGCTCTATACTGAAACTGGGAGAACGAGTGCCGAGTCCATCACCTCCAGTGTCACCCACGTCATCACCTTCGTCAACTCCTTCTTCCACATCCGCGTCCATTTTGGGTGTATCCATATCCGCACTCTCATTTTTAGAATCGTCGTCATCTGAAAAAAGCAACAATTAAACCCATACATATGTACAGCGAAAGCGAAATAGTAAAGAATGCATGGCAATGCCGACTACCGTCGGTCTCGTAATGGGCCAGACACCCATTTTTTAGGTATTGTTTCACATGGAAAATCCTAAATCCTTCATGCTTGAATGTGATGAAATCCCCCCACTGGATTCCACTGTCCTTCGCAAACTCCGACCACCCATGCTTGAACAAAATATCGTTCCCACTATATGCAACTTGTACCTCCCAAGGGTATTTCTCAGCAATTACTAGATTACAAACTAGTGGTAGTTGACGAGTAAGCTTCGTGATGAATTTCGGAGGTAGTATCTGATTTAAGACATGGTAATATTTTCAACGTCAACAATTTTTGATCTACGATCTAATAATATCATATACCAAGTAAAGGGGATTGGTAAAAGCGTGGATGCGATTACCAGCTTGTCCTCGCAAAGTTGGGGCAAGTAAATGTGGAAGAAACTCGGACAGTTACCATCATCATCACCAGAGGCACTATAAGGGAAGCGAATTGGGTGGGGTTTGATTAGCCAAAGGGGATAATATAATGTGAAGAAACACAATGCAACAAAATATGACATTGATGACGACGACAAAAATATTGCACAAACTTACATAGGATTAATTCTCGATGTACCAGACGCCATTGTTGGATTGAGGACGACAAATCGCAAAGGTTGAAGGAAAGATGGAAGGCCAATATGACTTTGGGAAGGACAAGTGAAGTGTTTAAAAGGGGTCCCCTTCGCACCGTTTCAAAATAAACGCAACTCTTTGACTGTTTCGTTGGGAATGCAAGAGGCGTGATGTGGTCAAAAGTGTGTGTTGACCCCTCCAAAAGCTTCACGAGAAGCAACCAAAAGCTGCAATGGGGAGGCATCACCTTTCGAATATGTGAAAGCTGCATGAATCGTACTATGCATCACAAGAGGACAACACCCACACGGCTTTTGATAAAGACTTGGATTGTGTATTGTCTTGATATGGTAGACCATATTTGCAACGTAGGAGATTAGAGTTCACGTGTGCACAGTGTGGTATGTCGATGTGCATATATAGTGGTAGGCAATGTGTATTCTGGTCTATTGCCAGACAAGTGCAACAACGAAAAATGTCTCTAAATATCCCCCAACAGAGTTCATTCTTCTACCATGGAAGTTGGACACCAGAAATCGACACGATATTAATGAATACGGTGATCCAGATGAAGCGTGACTTCGCTTGGGAAGGACAAGTTATACCTACACACTTCATCCATACAGCTGCGTATGAGATTGAGAAGCAAATCAGAATCCGCTTCACATGGGATGGTCTTCACGAAAGAATGCAACTGTTAGAGTCGAGGTATCATACATTAAAATCTATCGTGGACAAGTTGGGTTCTCATTGGGATATTCATACAAACGTCGTAACTGCAACTGACGACACATGGAAAGCTATCTTCAAGGTACGTATGAAATGTAGGTATGTATGTTTTGTATCTACTATTATAACCACGTATATTTCCTAATTCTTAGGTAAAAATTACACCAAAAAAATGCAGAAGAACAAGGTTGCGGGGGTGTATTACCATCATGGTGAACCCGAGTTCCCATTACTAACCACACTTTTTAGGTCCGATGCCGTGAAAATGGAAGACGAAGCAAAAGTGATACTCATATCGGACACCACTGATGCGGGAAAAGCATCCAAGTTGGGAGGAAATATTATCCGAAAGTGAGGAAGTAACTTCACTGCAAGCACAGAAACTTCAGAAAATTCGTCGCAAGCTTTTTTAGGACGCGAACGTGGTTGGCGACACGCACTCGACAAACATAAAAGGTCAAGTTTATTACCCACCAAATGAAAAGGGTGAGTTGGTAAAGCTCGAGGGAGCATCCGGTAAGGCCACGAAAGACGCAAACAACAACACAACACCACACTCATCCCGTGCGAGCTCGTGTGCCTCTTCAAGTCCGGCCAAATTGTGGCGTAGTGCGTTCAAGAAGGAAACTACTTTTGTATATGTCCGTAGTCATCGTATTGAAGCCTTTTTGGGTGGGGTTAATGTTTTTAGTTGCATGTTTTCAAAATCATGGATGAATTTAGACATGTTTACAATCCAATGCTCTGTCCCAACCAATTCATGTTTCGCTTTGTTATGACACATGTAAAGAAACTTCCTTATATCTCGAATGACAAACGCGTGTGGCAAAAACATGAATACTAACACAAACACAACAAATGTTCATCCCAAATGTTACAACTTATAGCACCAAAAAAAGAGAGCAGCAATGTACGTCAAATACCAATCTACCATGTCAACATCATATCATATCCTCTCCGACAAGCTCTGCAGACGAGCGTTAGTGTCCTCGTGCATTCGGCTAAGTAGTTCGATCATCTTGGTGACACCTTCATCTTCCTTGCGTCTTTTCCCCTTACGCTTTGGGGGTTGGCTGTCAGCCATCCCTTGGCAAACGCTGTACTCGCCAGCACCAATAAGAACACTCTCAGCGGCAGTATCGTGACCAGAAAAATCATCGAAATCGGTGTTCATCTCCCCAATGCTTACGTGAACACCTCCCCTTTTAGTTGAGTAGAGTTCATTAACAGCCTCCATAACATCTTTCGCGTTTGATCCATTCGCGCGGTCCTTCCCAAATATCTCTTTCCACGCATCCCAATATGGCCAAGACTTGTAGCGAATCGCACGAGCATGTGGGTCAACCTTGGAGATGCAAAAGGAAACACAACGAATTCATCTCTATAGGTGGCATCAGACGAAGATACAAAGAAGTATGCATATGAAAAGTTCAAATGTATAACAAATACCTTGATAATTTGATCCCACGAATCCTGGTCACAATCTACCATATAGTCACCTCGAACATTGAAACCGATCCCGCTGCGATTAAGTATACCCTGCAGTGAGTAGTAGGTCTTCTTCCACGAACTGATCTTTGAGTCGATATGCGGGTTCACCTTCAAGTCCGTATATGGAAATTCACGTCGAATAGCTTCCTCGATCTTGTTTAAATAACCAGCCCGGAAACCATTATCAGATTTCCACCCATGACTAACCAACTCGCGCAGTGTGACAAGCAGAATCTCCTCTTCCCGGAGAGACCAACTGCGTCGAGTGCGCTCAACTCGTTGCTGCCTCGAACGGCCTAGCTCACTACTTCCTGTCCAACGCAAGGGGTACACAACAGTTACCAACATCTAATAAAAGACTGAAAATACAGTACAAATGGTATAAGACTTATCACAACCTTGAGTACACGGGCTCAGATCCACATTGTAAGACGAAGCTCCGCCATCAGCCATCGCACATCTACAAAACTTGCAATATGTAGCTTCATAAAAACCCTTATAAAAGCCCTTACAAAATTCAACTTTATTTTGCTGAAATAAGAGTTTATTTATTACAAAGGCATAGATCAAATTGGTTTCAATGAAAAACATGCCTTCAAACAAGCAAATACACATGAACCCTATTTAGCTACCTAAAAAAAGTGAATAAGAGGAGCACCAATGTCTCAGTAAGCAATATCTCAAAAAATTAGGCAAAAAAATTAAGAAAAGAAAGACAACCAAAGTCTCACAGACAACGATATACCAACTTCATCGGAAAATGAAAGCAGGGCCGTTAATTCCAGGGAAAGGGAGTACCTATCTTTCTGCGATGCCAGAGTCAGTAAGCGGGATCTCAGACTCGCCCCTTGTCGGTTGCAACTATAAGTCACGCCGGAAGACTCAAGCTACGGTTTAATCACCACAGCTGTTGACCTAGGAATTGCGTTCCACCGTACTTAACTATGATATTGGGAGAGAAGAAAGAGAAAAGGACTGAATGAGAATTTCACAAACTTTTGAAGGGCATACTTGTCAACACGCGTTCACTACCTAATTAGCTATCAATTCAACCAAACACATATTCTTAGCGCACGAATTTAACATGGAGAACCAAACAACTAGCTCAGATAATTAAACTACTCGAATCTAAGCTTATTTTCTTGCCTAGAATCTCTCACCCTTTTATCACACCCTACTTACCAAACGATGCCTTATAGTGAAATTTTAAAAAGGGCCTGCCCATGTTTTAGCAGGTTTGGTAAAATCATTAAAAGTCCTAAACGTCTAGGAGTTTCAAGTTCAAATTTAATCCCTATAAACAAGACATATATGGCTTTCATTTTCCACTAGTTTCATTAAATTTCAACCTTAGAGTTGGTCGAAATAGGTTCCCAAGTTAGCGTAATTTTGGTCAACTTGTGAAGCATGCTGAAAAACATTGAAATGCTTAAATATTAACTCTATATTGGATAAGTCTATGAGGGATATGTTTCTAATGTGTATTTTAAACATGAAATATTATTCTTTGATTAGTCTAAGGTGTATCTAGCATAAACACAAAATTTTTGAAGATTAAAATAGAAAATAAAGTTAGTGGACTAAGGGAAGCATTTTTATATTACTCATCTAGATTACTAAGTTGGGAATAAAATGTGAAATTGTGTATAGTCTTATGATGTGTAATAATTAATATACTAATATAGTTATAATGTTATAAGGCAATCAAGCCCCAAGAAGTAGCCAAGGAAAAGAAAATGCGAATGATGGAATCGATCGTGCTATCGGGATCTTTTGCATATACGAGGTAGGATATTCTGCATTCGAACTCAATATTTTTTATTCAGTAAATATTATTGCTTAACGAAATATATGTGTGTGTGTGTGTGTATATATATATATATATATATATATATAATATGCATATTGATTATCTAGCATGAATTATATGTGAATGTATTGGCTTTATGTGATATTGTGATATACGTATTACTTGAAATGTGTATATGGTAAGGCTGAGATCAGATGAATATAATTGGTATGACTAGAATGATTGTATACGAGTCTGTTAAATTGTTTCATTATCTGATAAGGGTGTTTACGCCCCGTACTTATTTGTTGATATTGATTCGTTATCTGATCAATGTGTTTACGTCGCATACTTGAGTGTGTTCATGGTAGTTGGCATGCCATAAGACAACAATACTGCATTATCTGTTGATCACTCGTCTTCTTGATAACCGAAGCGATGATAATCTGATATCTACTATGCGTCCTTCGTGGGTGATCTGATTTGATTGATATGCGCCCTTCGTGATGATTAGATTTGATTGACTTGCGCCCTTTGTGGGTGATCTGCGCCCTTAATAGGTGATTTTTGTGGTGTCCTTATGGGCAATAGTCACTTTTGTATTCGTATAAGTATCTGCTACGTTACCTATATCTGATACTAAACACGTATGGGGCAAAATATGTGAAATTGTATGATATGCAATTATATATAATATCCTCCACAACTCTGCTATGATTTGATTATTTGCATTGAAATTATATTGTGATGTTTCTTTTGAATTCTAATAAAGGTATTAGAATTTGGAGTTGTGTTGCTATAGAATTTGATTGTTGACGTGTTGGTGCGGAAATGGTCATGCATATACCAAGTAAGTTATTGATAAGGTAAGTATATTTCGAAGTTGAATAATGCAAGGTAAGTGTAGTTTGAATTTTATGATTAAGTTGGATAATATTACTTTAATATTATACTGTATTTTAATGTTTGAACATCCTGCTGAGCTACATAGCTCACTCCTTCAATTTCCTCCCCTACAGATTAGGTTGTAACCCCGCCTTGTTGGTTGTACAACTGTGAGATGTCGGTCACTAGCAGTTTTGGTAAAATATTACTAGATTTTGTTTATGTGTCATGTTAGGACTTTATGTCTTATACGTGTATAGTCTTTACTGACCTCTTTGTTACAAGGTCTTTTGACTCGTAATACACAAACCATAATTTGAATTTGTCAAAAAATAAAATAAAATGATTCCTTATTTCTCTAGAATAGTTTGAAACCGTATTGGTATGTGATGCCACTTACTTGATTATATAGATAATCGAGTAAGAGGTGTTATTGATTTCAAGATGTCGAAAATTTCGAAACTTTAGGATCACAATTGTGTTCGATTTTAATGACTTGGATTAATTGGGAATAGAATTGAATGAAATTGCAATATTTAAATGAATTTGTTGAATTTTTAAATTTCTCTCGTTTCATATGACAATTTCTAAAATCTTATATCATCCAAAAACTGAGACACATGACAGAGGGGTATTAAACATAAAAAATAGAACATTTCCCAAGAAAGTCCAACTTATGCTTAAGCCATTTCAGCAGAGATATGATATGCTTTAGAATGTAACAATTTGTTCCAACTTTTTTTCTCGAATAACATCATGACTCGTTTCGCCCGATTGAAAATTTAAAAAAAAAAACTCCCATGCGCCAAAGTGTATGGAATAATTCACACAAAAACATAAGTTCATCTCCAAATTTTGAAAAATAAGACTCCATATTCCGCTTGTGGACATAAACAAAAAATTAATCGCAATTTTGCTATCAATTATATGTGTGTATGTGTAATCGCAAGTTCGCAACAATGAATATTAGTCTCAATATATTACATAGGCAAAGAGCTGTTGTCCACGCGTACTTGTAATTATTGATTGCAATTAGCAAGCAATTATATTTTATTAATTACTCTCTGCCTCTAGAATGTGGTCGTCGTAATCGTGGCGACGCCCAATTGTCACTTTTGTAACAATACGTGTTGCTGAATTTTTTTCTCGTGTTTAGATTGACGACTGTTGCTTAGACAAGGCTACAAATTATATCACGATCACGATAGCCATACACGTTTTACTTATTAATTTTTGTTGGATGTACCAAACTTTTTCTTCTTCTAATATAATAAATACAAAACATCAATTTAATCAGTAAATATTTATTTTTCTCTAGCAGTAGATTAAGGGTTCAATTCATTTAAAAGAATGTGTGTATGTATATATGCGAGCCATTTTGTACTTCAAAAATCTTAATTAATAAATTTTAATCATATTCTAATGTAACAAAAAGCTTAGTAAAATGCACTGCTCAAGTTTTCTAATAAAGTAGAAATAAATTTAGAACTGAGAGAAATTCTACTAACTTTTTGTGTAAGTTTTGCATTGAATTATTTCACGACTCAGGATCTATGAAGCGGTATTATATTTCAATCCAATCAATAATAGCTAATTAAATACAATTTTGATCTGAATACATGTATCCTCCTTTAGATCTTGACTATGAAATTACACAAAATTGCGTAATCTCTTAGTAACAAATGGAGTACTTGTGAATAAATTTTGTGCGACGTTGTCCTTCCAGTAATAGAAAGCAGGATCGTGACGAGACGAGAGGGACATTATTGATGAATGGGGGTCCCCTTTCTTGAATGATGAAAAGCAAAACAAAGATCTAAAGTTGATCCAATATAAACATAACACGTGTTAATTTCATTTTTGGGAGGATAATTGAAAAATTATTACAAATATATTGAGATAGATGTCACAAAAGCTAATCCAACTAACAATTTCTATTGGACAATAAAATATACACAATCGCAAAAAGCATTAAAGAATACGAAAATTGATTATCCAGTTTGTTTCTATGAGACAACGTCTGAAGGCGCAACCCCTATTCCTCGTATCTATGTGGCAGCGACATGCCTTCACCTCAAGTTCAAAGGTGGCCAGTTAAAGCTATACAAAGCTTCAATTTCTCGAAGGTCACTACCTTAGCTAACATGTCTGCTGAATTTTCACTTCCAAGAATCTTCATTAGATGATTTTTTTTCTTCAAATTATGACGGATATAGTAGTATTTCAACTCAACATGCTTCAAAATTGAATCAAACATTGGATTCTTTACCAAGAATATAACATTATGACTATCACAGTAGAGAGTGCTATTTCTTATTCTCATTTCCAAGCCCACCCAATAAATTCTGCAGCCATACCATCTTCTTACTTATCTCTGTTACTGCTACATACTTAGCTTCCGTAGTAGACAAAGCAACGACCTTCTGCAACTTAAAAGCCTAAGAAATAGCGGTACCACCATTAGTAAATACATACCCGGCTTTACTCCTTCTCCCATCTAGATCATTTGACACAAAATCTACATCAACATAACCTACCAACAAAACAGAAAACCTTGTCCATGGTATCTCTCAACTAACGTAGAATCCACTTGACATCCTTAGGTTAGAGAATCTCCCAACGGATACAGATGAACCTTGTTCGTTTGTTGGTGGTTTCTAGTACATCTATTCCAAAATCGCTAGCATCTCCCTCGTTGACTTGGCTCCTGTCGTGTGATAAGCCACGTTCTTGGACAGTGATAAGCGTATAACACTTATCGCCTTTGTATCCAGTAACTCTCACTATCCTAAATCTATCTTCTTCGGCTTTTCTTTCAGGGGCTGGTATAGGTCTTTACCGTAGAGGTGATCCTCAATCTGCATCTTCCAAAAACTAAAATTTGATCCATCAAACTTTTCAATTGAAATCTCTGCATCGCCCATTGTTGTGATTGCTCCCTTCGAACCTAAAGCCCTAGATACTAGTTGTTGGGATATAACAGACATAATCATATAAACACAATAAAGAATACGAGAATAGTTTATCCAGTTTATTTGTACGGGACTATGTTTGGAAATGTTGTTAAGTCAAAGGTATTTCACTAGAGAGTTTCTGATGAGAATATGGTGCGCTCCACAATTATAATGAGGGGAATTTTATAAATAGAGAGAAACCCTAATAAGCATAATCCTAATTTGACTAGAATTATTCCAAACTCATGGGCTCTAATTCTAATCATTTTCAGACTCCACAACATAATATATAACCTCCATTATTCATAGTTATACATTCACATTTTTATTTTGACAAATCGAATTGGTAGATTCCTAAAAAAGCACAGTAGCTAGATGCACGGTTTACATGTTTGTCTACATCTGATATTTTAAAAAATCAGAAAAAAATGAGTCTTTTATGGTCTACAACTTTAGGCTTAAGAATCACATTTTGTTTGTGACGAAAAGTGTAGCTCAAATTGTAAGGCATTTTCTCTTCCAACCAATAGATTGGGGATTCGAGTCACTCCATGGGTGTGAGATATAACTGATAAAAGGAATCTCATTTGAAAGAAAAAAAATATATATCAAATTTTGTCACAATGTGCTTTATTTTATTTTTATTTTTATTATTTAAATATTATTTGTAGCTTTTGAAATGACACACTTTAACATTTAAAAAAATCATCATGAGATCTGAATTCAGGCATTGGGAAATCCACGAGATCTAATGTGAAAATACATGTATGGACCATAGCGGTGATGTCCCACTAAATCAGGCATGCCATGTGAATTTTCTAATGTCAAAATATACTCATTATATAGTTAAAGAAACAGTAATTCATTGAATACTAATTGGCCAAATATTAAAAAAAGTTACATTATATTGAAAGAACGGTAAAGATTGTGATAAAACATAATAATATTTTCTAGAGAAAAAAATTTAATGGAGTGGTTAATTACATATTATAAATGCAGCTAGCCCACCACTGAGTGGATCATTTTTTAATATATAATGAGACTAGCATGTGTTTACTGCGAGCTAACTTAATAAACTGGATATAATATATTTTTAATGATAAAAGATAGATAGATCATAGTTTAATTATGAAATAATTAGTCATAATAATAATAATTGTTAACTGAAATTTTGAAACATAAAAAGCAAAAGTAAACCAAATGAACTAGTTTCAGGGTAAATAACTTATCGAAAGATCTTCTCAACTGAGAATTATTTATTTAATCCTTTGTTTTATCTGCGTCAAGAGATCAATCGAAACGTGATAATATTTTTTAGTCAAAAGTTCCAATTAACGTTGAGTTGGACAAATCATAGGTAATGAAGTGGGAACAAAAAAAATAAATCTTGAGGAAGTAAACAGATAATATATTTCATTAGATACTCACTTCAAGCGGAAGTTACGATGCCACGTGGGCAGCCCCTAATAGCGGCCAGCACTCCTATATTGAAGCAAAATCTTGGGATTTTAATTTACAAAATATATTATAAAAATATTTTCAGACCGTCCTTTTTAGATGGTCATGCTGATAATATAATAGTTAAATGATGCCGTTTCTTGAATTCAACATTTTAGTTGCAAAGAATTGGATTATAGAGTATTAGAGTAATTAATGTTTGAATAATTCGATGCTTTATTTATCCCCTAAAGTCAAAAATGGAGAGCAATCTTTAGTCACATTTTTCATACGTTTAATATATGTCACATGAATTAATTTTCTTGTATACGATTACCTATATATAAAATATATTTTTTAATTACAAATACAAATATCTCTGAACGACAGAATGTCGAATGCTTCATTCCAATATTAAGTTGCAAACTGTAGGAAGAAATAAAGATAATTACAATTACAAAGTAAGAATTAATCTTTGTGTGAATGATACTTTAATGATCTCCTAATTGCAAAAAAAGAAAAAAAGAAAAAAAAGCAATCCTCGTGTGAAATAAACAAAATAATGAATTTAGCCACATTTTTCACTCCTTCTCGAGAATCTCTCCCCAAAGGATGGTGGCTTGTCCCCCACATGAAAATCTCTCTTGTATTGCAATTTTCGATAATATATATATATATATATGCACGCATGTCTTATATGTAAAAACAACACTTAATTTATATATATTTTGCTAGAATATTTAGATGCACCTTCAACTCAAATGCACGAATTTTTTTGCCTAATTTATATGCATTCAGAAATCGAATAATACTTAGTTTCAAAAAATAAAAAATATTTAGAATTTGTAAATAAGATATGCCAATGGAATTGAGTTTTCAACCTTACTAGGTCGACTTCTTCTCACATGAATTAATTTTCTTGTGTATAATCTAGATATAATTGCAAATGCAGATGGTTGTAATTTACCTAGAATACACCTTCATATAAGACTTTATAGTCTTGTCTCATGGTTAAAAGAAAGTACAATAAAAATACAAACTAGTACTCTTACCCTACGCGTATATGGACGACAAAATACATGTATAAAACGAGAAAGGCAACATCTTTTCACGCTCTCTCTCTCTCTCACTTACACTCTCTCTCTCTCTCTCTCTCAATAATTTTTCTCGTTTTCTGTGTCCTTATCTTCAATATAAGCCACAGCTGAAGATGCGAAATCTACAACCTTGAGAAGAAACAATAGCTAACAAGGAGAGAAGACAGAAGAGAGATCAATTATTTGAGCGAGTAATTGAGATTGAAGATGGCGCAGATGCTACTCCATGGAGATCTTCACGCAACTATCTATGAGATCGACAAATTGCACATTGGTGCCGTTGGCTTGTTTTTTCGTAAGGTAATTCATTCACTCCCTTCTTCATTTTCAAACCTTCTCTTTCATCTTTCATTCGCTCTTACTTTTCATCTCCAGATTTTTTTTTCCCTTGGGATTTCGCAGTGCTAGTTATTTGCAAAAATCCATATTTATTCTAATTAAATTCGAACTTTCACAGTAAATAACAATAATAATAATAATAATAATTTAATTTCGACTTTAAAAGTACATAGATCCCATTTTCTTTGTCATTTCGCAAATTACATTATTTCACATAAAAAAGATTTTTTAAATATGTGGCGGAGACCAAGATTCCTGATCGGGCCGCGGATATGTGTCCTTTTTTAATATTATTTTTTGTGCTTCACACTATTTTAATATCAATCCGTTGTCACATCAAATTTTACTCAAGTAGAAACTAATACTACAACTTAACGGCTTTTTTCTAGATCTAGGATGATCTACAAAAAAAAGTTTCCTAAAATGAGAATTTTTTTTTTACTTCTAAAAATGGGTAAGTCGCCTTTGGGAGATGCGACTTCACTTAAGTTAATTGAAGTCATGTGTGGGAGATGCGACTTACCCCCACCCGGCCGGGTGGCTTGATTTTCAGATCCATCCGGCCGGATGGAAGCCTCTGAAGAGACAGAATGCTGCAATCGGCCGGGTGGACATGTGTTTCGCTACCACCCGGCCGGATGGAAGACTATGGAGAAACAGAATGCTGCACATCATGTAAATATATTTTCATCCTAGATCTAGAAAAAAGCCACAACTTAATTAGGTGAAAGAGATGGAATGCTTGTAGATCTATATTCATCTTTCTGTAAATATTAATGGTTAACGTGCCGACATCATCTAAATATATTTTTGAAATTAGCTAGCATTCTGCGTACAATCCGTTGGTCGGACAGAATAATTTAAAATTCTTAAAATAAAAACTACAAATAATTATCCTTTTTATATAAAAAATATAACGTCACATCAAAACTTACCAAGGCTACTTACCGTCGTAGAACGGTGATGCTATAAAAAGTAAAAAGGATTAATTATATTTTATGTTTCCAATTTCTACCATATTTTATAAAATATCTTTGAATTTCGTTTCTTCATCATGTTTTCAAATTTCAATGTATTTGATAAAATATTCCATTCTACAAAAATTTCATATTAACCCTAAAATGAATTTTTTTAGGAAAAATTAAAAATGGATTAATTGTATTTTATATCTCCAATTTTTGCTTTTTTTGAAAAAAATTGAAATGTTTTTTTTTTGAGATACAAACTACTATTAACTTTTTTTATTTTTTGCTAAACAGAAATTGTTTTATATATTGAGATAGAAAAAAAATTTCAACTCAAACTCCAACGAGATAAATCAGTTTTCCATTAACGAATTTTGTATAATTAGATATTTTATAATAAAAAATGCTGAAAATTAAAAATATTTAATAGAAAAATAATAATGTAAGACAGTTTTTTGAATATACTGAAACTTCGAGGGTGCCCGGTTTATTAAACGCCATCGTGGAGTTATTATTATTAAATAAGGCACCCCCATTAATGGTTAACGCCGTTGATGTTGACTGATTGGCTGCCAAGCTTGATTTCATCTTCATATTTTAATATTCATAGCTCATATAGGCGATATAAATAAATTAAGCTACTGCAAACATAGGTTTGATTTGATAAAAAATGCTCAGCTAAGCTCGATAGGATAATGAACGAATCGAGTTTATTAGTGGTATTATTCGGTTTGTTTATTTGTGACTGAGTTTATTAATTTAAAAGATTTACAAATTAGGTTGTAAATGAATGTTATGCTATACAATTAGCTAGTGAACGTCTGCTTTACGACAATGCTGAAATATCTAATTAATCTTACTACACATACAAGAAATTAATATATGTGAGTGACATCTTTATGAAGTGGAAATAGAAATTAAATAACTTGACGAAGCTATCCAGTACTGAATTTAGAGAAATTAATTGACACTACTTAATTAGAAGTAGGTTTAATAGAAGAGGTGTGCACGAGTTAAAACTGTACAAGTTTAATATGAATTATATGATTTAATATGTATTAATATAATAAGGTTACGTTTCAAAGTAAGCAATTGATAAATATTAATTACTACTAAAATATTATTCGGTACGTACTGTATAATTTCCAGAAGATGCTTCGAGACAGGAAGACGTTGTAGATTGATTCTGACTTAATTATATACTATTTGAAATTTGATCTGTTAGGTGTCTATATTAACCGCATGTAGATGATCGTCGTGTTTAATTAATAATTGATCAATCGGTATAAAGATTTTGTTAATAAGAAAATTAGTGCATAACAAGTACAGCCATGCATGATAACCAGAAACATATATATATATATACAATTTGGAAAATGGATCCCATGTGCCATATATATCCGGAAGAGATCTTGTTTCCCACAGTTTTCTTTTTCTTTTTGTGTTATACTAATTATTTCACTATTTTATAAATATTTATTATAAAAATAAAAATATTACTGAGTATTATATATAATGAATCTAATTAATAAATATTTGTCATTAAAAATTAAATTTAAAAAATTAAAATACTCTAATAATAGATTAACTAATCCTAATAATTAATTATAAATTATAAATTGCAAAATAAATATAGAAAAAATAATTATATTCCTTTCATCCTTAAAAAGATAGTTAATTTTTATCATTTTGGTACATACACAAAAATTAATCACTTTCATTTAGATATTACCTTGCAACATATTACTCCAATTGAATTAGTTACTTAGTGGTCTTAAGGACATAAGAGAAGAACTTAAAATTCAAGATAATAAAATAAAAAACTAGATTAAGATTGAAAATGGGACTAGCAGCTATCTTTTAAATATTAATTTTTTTATGTATTTTAGTTTTATTAATCATTAATTTTTATATAAAATATAAACTATATAATATATAAGGTATATTATGTTGTGTGTTTTTCTTTAATTCTAAATTAAAATTATAAAATCATAAATAGGTAATGTTGTCATAATATAAATTTGGAAAAATTATGAATAACTAATATCAAGGTATGGTGAATAAATGACTATTCTCATAAAAGTAGGAATTGTGATTTCTAAGAAAAAAATGTATTAGGCAAAAAAATGAAATAGAGATAGGAATCACCATTTCATTCCAACTTTATGCCGTCATACCAAACACAACACTTTCAATTATATGTATTTATTATTAAAATAAGATTTATTTTTATACAAGAATCACATACTAAAAATTTTCAAATTTAATTTAAAAAACAATTATAAACTCTAATTAACTAGAAAATCCTAATTAATAATTTTAAATTTAAAGTAAAGTAGTATAGAGTGAAATCTAAGAGAAAACATGTAAGGAAATAATAAAATATGATTGTGAAACACCAAAATGTGGGGATATAACATACCAAGTGCCAACTAGCAGTCTAGCACAATGAATGCTCTGGTTACGGTGATTATTAGTTTGATTAATTTTGATAATAGTGATTACCGATTAAATCATAACTTCTTTCTAAACAGAGTCTTACTAATTATCTCCTACCCAACTAAATCTAAATGGATTATTTCAGTTGAGCAGTCGAATCCAATATATTCGAACACGATGAAAAATAGTGATAATGAATGCAGGCAGTAGAAGGCGTGGAGCACGTGCTGGGGCTGGGCGAGGCCGCCTCGAAGATGTATGCCACGATCGACCTCGAACGAGCCCGCGTTGGCCGCACCCGGAAGCTCGACCAGACTTCGAAGCCCCAATGGTACGAGTCTTTCCACATCTACTGTGCCCACATGGCCTCCGAGGTCGTCTTCAGCGTCAAGCTCAGCAAGGCCGTTGGCGCCGAGCTCATCGGTCGCGCTTACACCCCCGCTTCCGACCTCCTCGGCGGCGATGAGATCGACACCTGGCTCGACATCCTCGACACTAACCGCAAGCCCATCGACGGCAACCCCAAGATCCACGTCAAGCTCCACTTCTTCGACGTCAGCCGCGAGCGCTTCTACGCCCGCGGTCTCAAGACCCCCAACTTCCCGGGGGTGCCCTACACCTTCTTCCCGCAGAGGACAGGGTGCAAGGTCACGCTTTACCAGGACGCCCACATCCCCGACGACTTCATGCCGCAGATCCCCCTCTCCGGAGGCAAGTTCTACGAGCCGCAGCGCTGCTGGGAGGACATCTTCGACGCCATCAACAATGCCAAGCACTTCATATACATCACGGGGTGGTCCGTCTACACGGAGATCACTCTTGTGAGGGACACGCGCCGCCCCAAGGCCGGCGGGGACGCCACCCTTGGGGAGCTGCTCATCAGGAAGGCCAACGAGGGCGTCCGCGTCCTCATGCTGGTGTGGGACGACCGAACCTCCGTCGGCTTCCTTAAAACGGACGGCTTGATGGTGACACATGACGAGGAGACTTTCAACTACTTCAATGGGACTGAGGTGCACTGCGTGCTGTGTGGGCGCAACCCGGACGACGGGGGGACCTTGGTGCAGAACATCGCCATCGGGACGATGTTCACGCACCATCAGAAGACGGTGGTGGTGGACGCCGCCATGCCGAGTAGCGGCGACGAGATGAGGAGGATCGTGAGCTTTGTGGGTGGGATCGATCTTTGTGACGGACGGTATGATACGCAATTTCATTCCCTTTTCCGAACGCTGGCCACCGCCCACCACGATGATTTCCATCAGGGGAACATCGAGGGAGCCACCATCACGAAAGGTGGGCCGAGGGAGCCGTGGCACGACATACATTGTAAGCTGGAAGGCCCCGCCGCATGGGACGTTTTGTTCAACTTCGAGCAGAGGTGGAGGAAGCAGGGAGGGAAAGATTTGCTCCTCGAGCTGAATGAGCTCCGGAGCATCATAATCCCTCCGTCTCCGGTGACGTTCCCTGATGATCAAGAGACGTGGAACGTGCAGGTCTTCCGTTCCATTGATGGGGGGGCGGCCTTTGGCTTCCCCGATAAACCCGAGGAGGCGGCCAAGGTCGGCCTAGTGAGCGGCAAAGACAACATCATCGATCGGAGTATACAAGACGCGTACATCCACGCTATTCGCAGGGCAAACAGATTCATCTACATTGAGAATCAGTACTTTTTAGGCAGCTCCTTTGCATGGAACTCCAAGGACATAAACGATGCGGATGTGGAAGCCCTGCACGTGATCCCGAGGGAGCTCTCGCTTAAAATCGCCTCCAAGATCGAGAGGGGGGAGCCATTTAGAGTGTACGTGGTTCTCCCGATGTGGCCAGAGGGATTCCCAGCCAGCCAGTCGGTTCAGGCCATACTAGACTGGCAGAGGAGGACGATGCAGATGATGTACACTGACATTGTCGAAACCCTTAGAGCCAAAGGAATCGTGGCCAACCCTAAGGACTACTTGACCTTTTTCTGCCTCGGCAACAGGGAGGTCAAGAAGTCCGGGGAGTACGAACCTGCCGAAAAGCCCGACCCCAACTCAGACTACGGCAGAGCTCAGGCGAACAGGAGGGCCATGATCTACGTCCACTCCAAGATGATGATTGGTACGTTAATAACTTTCTATGCACATCAAATACGTATATATATTTTTGTATATAATGATAATGTCATGATGCAGTGGACGATGAGTACATCATCGTGGGATCGGCTAACATCAACCAGAGGTCGATGGCGGGGGCGAGGGACTCGGAGATCGCGATGGGGGCGTACCAGCCTTACCATCTGTCGGGGGGACAGCCGGCGCGAGGGCAGGTGCACGGGTTCCGGATGGCGCTGTGGTACGAGCACACAGGGATGTTGGACAACTCGTTTAGCTATCCGGAGAGCTTGGAGTGCGTTCAGAAGGTGAACGGGATAGCGGAGGCGAATTGGGATCTCTACGCTCGAGATGGGGTAGAGCGGGACCTCCCCGCCCACCTGCTCAGTTATCCCGTCGGAGTGGCGTCGGACGGGACTATAACGGAGCTGCCGGGCACAGAGAATTTCCCCGATACCAACGCTCGAGTTCTTGGCACCAAGTCTGCTTACTACCCTCCAATTCTTACTACGTGATTTAGCTTTATTTGCTCATGTAATTAATAAGGAATCATCCATCTCATGGATCTTCAACTATAATAAATTAATCTGTTGCAGTTGCTCTGTTGTCGGAACCTTAATTGGTTAATGTCAGCATTTTGGGTGAATTTTTGTTATCTACACATTTGTTACAATTAATTGATGTGTTTTAGTTTCTTGCATTCGAATTGTTTTGCAGTTAGGAATTTATCGCACGGACTAAAAAGCGTTCGAAATAATGTAGTTGAAAGGCTATATATGTGCTTGTTCCCTTCGAATGTCTTTTTAATACTATTATTTTTAAAATCCTTGAAAGTTGTAAATGCTTTGAAAATAAGAATATATATTAGCGCAAGGAGTGTTTGTGATCCATTTATTGGAGATGAAAGCTATGATTTGATTATTTGATCATTTATTTCGACACAAATATATTTCTGAATTTGTATTATTGAAACATCAATTTTACAGAAAAGGACCATTGCATACATTGTAGCAATTCCTGCATTTAATTGGTCGCATTTTTTTTCCTACTTTATATGGCATGTTTCTTTTCTTTCCTTTCTTTATTTTCGTTTTGGGTGGGGTGGCGTGGGGTGGGACGGGGTGGGGTTGGGGGAGATTGTACACGGTTGATAATGATTATTCACATTGGGCCGACGAAAAACTTGACTCAGATTGAGTTTGTTCACTGATCATATTAATATTGATTTTCATAGTTGAAACATTTATCACTAGGGTTGGGTAACTAAAATGTGAAAGATATATACACACTTTAATTATGAATCTATTAAGATTGCAACACGATATATATAATTGGATGAGAAAGAATTGTATAAGAGGAATACTTGCGCGCTTGATGGTAGTATGCAAAAACAAAAATCGGGGAGAGGTGTCTCCGAAGAGAGCCTCTGTGATACGAGTATTTCCTCTGACAACATCAATGACCAGGAAGATGTGGATGATCACCAGGACAATTGCGGCATCGGCGTAACATTGTTCCACCTTGGCGATATAAAGATTATATTTGAAGAGCCGTTAGTTTTATCTTATTCCGTGTTATTTATTTTATTTCATGTTATTTTCTTATTTAATGTACATAATTGAATCGAACATAGTATAAGCTCTGTTTCGTGTTTTCTTTGTCAGTTCTTTTCCAAATTGTATTAAGAGAATCGAACCACATAGGATCAGTAGTATAAAAGGGAGTCCTTGTTAATTCATAATTCACACAAGAAATAAGAATTAATTCCTCATAACCATATCTCTCTCTCTTTGTCATATTCACAGACGCCAACTCCTTGTTGGCCACGTTAGGATTGCGCCACAACACCTAACAACTGGTGTTTTCATTGTTTCTCATGGCCCATCCCGAATCACCATCGGATGCTACCGTTCCTCCACCTTACTCGCCAATTTAATAGGAGCATTTGTTGAAAGTCGTCACCAACTTGGGTAACGATTTGCATGCAACCAAGCAAGAATTGTCCCACGAATTGCAGTCGACTAAACAGGAACAAGCAGAGATCGCCCTACGTTTGGCAAGCATGGCATCGGATTCTCACATGGTTCCCTCGTAACTCAACGCCGCCCAGCCATTAGGTAGAGCGAAGACGCCAGGCTGGCGCTGACACACTCAATATTTTGGTGTTCTTAGTGTTGGGGTTTTAAATATTCCGGTGAAGGAATCCCCTACCCGGGATCTACTAGGATAATATAAGAAATTCCTTTTAAGCAAATAATTTCCTACTTAATTCTAGAACGCAAATTTTCATGTTTTTCAAGGAATTTTAAATCCTAAAACA